>CANNZV010002491.1:139195-194111 GCA_947561585.1 Caprella mutica
AAATCCCAATTCGATTTTCTTCATTTTCTAATAGCGTACGTTGTCATGGATGAAATTTGGTGGTTGAAGGTCAGCTGATTTTAATAGGGGAGAGTATGTTGACGAAGGAGCTGTTTCATAAGCTGTTTCATACTTCTGCAACAACTCCTTCGTGCAGAAGAACAATGGGACCAGGTCCAGGAGAAGAAATGATCCCCAAACCATCACACTACCACCTCCAAACGTAACTGTTTTCTTGACGCAGTCCAGTGTTGACATTTCCCCTACTTTACGTTCGAACCGAAGATATTTAGTTTTCTTTCATTCATCACTAGAATGTCCTTTCGACCACTGACCAATCGACCAAATGGCTTGCTCATGACAAAACACAAGTAACACTGTCCGTTACTTTTTAGAGATTAAAAGCTTCGATGCAGAGACGAATGATTGCAATCCAACTTGTTGAAGTCGAAGCGAAAAAGTTGACCGGGATACCGTACCACCAGACAGGACATCTATCTCACGAGAAATTTGACCAGAATTGTTGAAACAATTTTGCAAGCTTCTTTGAAGTGTTGCATGATCTTTTTTTGTTGTTTCTTTGGGAAGACTACCATTGGAATCAACTTCTCCAAACTGCTTATGCTGAGCCACAATATGTTGCACAAACATTTTGGACCTTCATATGGCAATAGAAATCTCTGGCAACGACAATTGGAGACTGTACTCAGTGAAAAACTCAACAAATGTGTAAAAATTGTGGACATTTCTGGAGGATGAATGAAAGATAGATAACTCCTTCATATTGTACAAAATTAGAAGAATTTTGTGCCAGAAGATGTATGAAAGTGATATAGTAAAGAACTATTCACAAAGTATTAAGTTAATTGCCAATATCCGGGAATATTACAAAGTTTATGATGGCTACCCTTAACTTTTGACCAGATCAAAATTTAGTGTTTAAAGTAGAGTATGGAACTATTCCTAGAATATTTGTCCAAATGCTTTGAAATTTCATACGATTACAAATGAGCTCTATATGAAAATACGTGCGAAATTTATAATAATATGTTTTCAGTTCTTTTTATTAAATTAAAGATTTAGATAACTTGTTCTTGCCTACCCTTATATTTTGTCCATTACTGTATGTCCATTCTATAGTGTAACATGAAGATAGCAAATTTTCAGTGAACTATCGTTCTATTAACGATGCAATAATGTCTGAGTTTATTATATCAGGTATTTTACAAATAGATTTTGATTCAAACTGATTGTTATTGTTGGTTGAAACCACTTCACTATCTAAAACACACCTGTACCGGGAAATATTTCCAACAGTTGTCCAATCTCAGAGGGTTCTTTTGCAGAGAACAAATCGCCACCTTTATACGTACAATATTTCCATGTATCACAAAATCTCATTTTCGCAAAGCTCTGCACATAGATGCAACCAAGACTGTTAGTGTCAGTGAACCGATAAGGACATTCAGAGTGAGTTTTCACTGACACTGCTGGAAAATAGATATTCCACATGGTGAGAAATTTATTGTAGGAGAAGTTGTTATATTTGACACCTCTATAAATATTGTAAATATGTTACATCTATCAGACTATTTTTAAATTTATACTCTATTTCGCGAATCTATGTCGGATTATATAACTAAAGCTTTTATCGATATATTTACAAAGATTACACATTTAGTTATATTTACCGGTCTCTGAACTCTTGAAACTGCGCCATCCATATTGGGTGCAGACTGCAACCATTGGACAGATCGAATACTGGTGCCTTGTTCCATAAGGAATCATGTCAGAAGTCGTACCATTGTAGCAGCCTGTGATGTAAATATACAAAATAAATATAAATCTTGTACTTTAAGATCATCTCATCTTCGAAATCATGTAAATATATAAATGAATTGATATAATTCAGTGTTTCCAAAAATCAAGTGAATAGTAGTAAATGAGTAAATTTGTCTTCAATACATATGTTAATTAGTAACCTAGCCGCTGGTGCAGGCGCGATAGTCACCCATTTTAAAATAGTAATAAGTTAAATTTTGAACTGATTTGGATTCTGTTTACTTTTTCACATAATTACATGTGATTAGGCAAAACGAATGTGATAAATGGTATGATACTTATAATATGAACATTTATTCAAATTTATTAAGAGTATATCGGTGCTAGGAAAATTCCTCAACGGAAAATCTGTCAACTGAAAATTCGTCCGTTTTCTTAAATTAGAAATAGAAAGAAAGACATCATTGATTGCTAACAATGTAAGAGATAATTGCAGTCGCATGAAATCTGGTTAAATTAAACTAACACATATATTCAGCAGTTATAACTGTTGATGAAAATTCATTCTATGTAGCTAATATATTATGTAATTAATTTTTTATTTACAATAAAAAATAAGAAAATAAAAAATCCATCAAATATTCAAATTGAATAGCTGGACTTTTTTAACTATCTAAAATATGAGGGGTTATACGTCCTTTCATCGAAAACACTACCCCTAATAAGGTATAACCATATACTTATTTTACAGTAAAAAACAGTAAAGTATACACTTTTGTCACTATTAAACCTGGCCTGGATGGCGCATGACCCCCCCCCCCCCCCCCCTACCGAACCGCTTACCTAACCTTATGTGGACTACATCTCTTTAAATTTTAGTCTTTTACGCTGTTTATCATTTCTCTCTGTTTGAATTCCTTTAGTTTGGGTTAACTCTTCTTTCTTCATTTTTACACGATTAACTTCCAAATATTAGGATGCTCTTGAACATTCCAAAATTCAACTGGGTATAACGGGTTCCCCGTCTTCTCCGTTTTGTTCCAATGTACGTAGCTTCAAAGTATTTAAAAATCTCAATTGCCATCCACGCATAAATCTTCATTTACGCCAACAACATTTTCAGGTGGTAAGAACGCTAATTTCATTATTTCATTTCTATAAATCTTAATGATTCATTAAACAATCATGAATTGTGTATTGTGCAGTAAAACAAACTTAATGGATACAACTGTTTTGCGTTTAACGGACGAATTTCCTCTGGATATATTTTCCGTGGATGAATTTTCCGAGGACAAATTTTCCGTGGATGAATTTTCCGTGGACAAATTTTCCGTGGACGAATATTCCGTTAATGAATTTTCCGCGGACGAATATTTCGTTGATGAATATTCAGTGGACGAATTTTCCGCAGACGAATTTTCCGAGTACGAATTTTCCGTCGACGAATTTTCCGGTCACGGAGTATGTCAGAGCTCTCTGCAATCATGAGATGCACGTTTTTGGACGAGTGTTTTTAAGAACGTAAGGCCCCCTTCAAACTTTCATTTCTCAACGCCACCTTTTCAAGAAAAATTTCATGGCAAAAAGTTTAGCTGCAATTGATTTTATCGGAGCCCTTCACACTTGCGTTAGAAAAAATGCTGGTAAAAAAAACGCAAGTGTGAAGGGCTCCGTTAAAATCAATTGTAGCTAAACTTTTTGCCATGAACATTATTTTAAAGGTGGCGTCGAGAAATGCAAGTGTGAAGGGGGCCTTAGAGTGTATGTCTCGCTATAATTAGTTAACTATAACTCTTAGCGGCTTAGTTATATGTGCGAGAATATTTGCGCACACCAAGCTCCGTACAGAGTGACAAGCCCCGCCCCTAAAATAATACCTAAGAAATATTTGTTCCTTATCTTTATTTGTTAATGTAATTTTAAATAAAAAATAATTCTTTGGCGTCTACCAATGGTTTTGTAAATATCAAATGAAGGTTTTAATGAAAAAAAAATATCGAAAACTCAATTGGTTAAGATCTTATAAGTTTTAATGAGGACTGGTACGCTCGCACCAGCAGTTAGGTTAGTGAGCAAAGTTTTGAGGGCTAGGTTACTAGGGTTAACAAAATACATTCCTCAATTAGCACCTAGTTTGATGTAAATAAATATTTTAAACATATAGTAATTTTAATCTAATAAATGTATTCTCAGGCCATTCGGGCAAAGAAATTAGTTTGATATTAAAAAAATTATAAATCTTACGAAGAATGTAGGAAAAAATTAATTTTACTCTCATAGATATTAAAAAAGTTAAAACTAAACTGAATAAAGAACATTAATTATAAGCTAGATTATTGTTTCTCTTATTCTAATAATAATTTTTTCTATTTAAAGTTTTGGATTCATCATTTACTGTGAATGCTCCACCAATTTTTTGTGCTTTTCGTTTCTCCCGTTAATGTAATTGTATTGCTGACAATTATGTACTTTCTATCCAAGAAGAGAAGTTTTGTTAATCCCATAAGTCATATTCGTTCCTTCGACAGCAGTGATGTATTTTTCTTGCATCAATATTTTTGGTTTGGAAAATGAATGCTCCTATATTTAATATTTTGATAAAAAAAATTGTAGTTTTCAGTATAAATCCAGTCACAGAATCGAATATATCCAAAATATGTAGCCACTACCAATTTTTGTTATTAATGGTAGGATCCCCGCTCGACATTGTGAAGGCGGGTGAGCACGAGCAGGCCACAGGTGGGCCCCCATTGAAACAATCTAGAGACTAGTCATTGAAATCCTCCAGCCTCCCAATTCTTTCAAGAAAGGTAGGAAGATGCAAGAGGCTGGGAGTCTTGGTAATTCTGTGGAGGTCTGACAGAAATCCATCCAAAGTAGAGTCCCTAGTCCTGTGATAAGAAGAGCATTCTTCAACAATGTGATTCCTTGTCTCTGGACAAGACCACATTGTTAGCAAGTACAATTATTGGTCCATTTTCTAGTAATCCTGTTATGAGATCCAATATTTCCGTGTCCTGATAAAATTTGAAGGGTTAGACTGCAAGGTTTCATTCTAGTCAACGACAAAAGTCTTAGACAGCCTCTCTTATCAAGAGGCCGCTCAAAGAGCTCTTCTGTCTGTCTACGTGAAAATAGATTGGCCCAACTTCTTGTGGAGCTATCCGCATTTCACTGGTAAACTGAAAGTCAACATGCACTGTATGGCACAGCTTGATATGAATCTGGTCTTTCACATACGGTCTTAGATGGTTCCTTCACGAGAAAATCGGCAACTACCATCCATGTGTTTTAAGAATAAATGTTGTTGTAGAAGATTAAGAGTGGACCTGACTTCGTCTTTTATGATCCCACATTACCTTTATTTCTCTGGTAATTGTATCTGATCATCAATATAGCGATGGTGGGCACGAGCACCACCAATTAAGGACCATATTCGGCTCTGAAAGTTGGCACCTTTAACTCTTACTTTTTCAGTGATTTACACAGGACGAGGTAAACCTATTTTCGTTCAAAATAAAACGGTACTTTGACCAGAAATTGTTGGTCTGGAACATTGAAGAATTTGTATTCATCAACTGAAAGGCTAAGTAGATGTAGTACTTGCAGCTTGTTTTGGCCCTAGAAAAGTCTGACATGCCTAGTGACTACCTTAGATCTAGGTACTCACCTACTCCCCTCAGGGAGGCATTTCGTCTGTAGCAATTCCAATTGGAAGTAGGAGCTGCAAAGGTGATGATGTCAACCACAAGGTTACCCACGATGCACTCACTTGAAATTTTTTCCTGTCGAGTTGAAATACTTATAAAATAAATTACAGACTTCATTAACAAAATCTATTACAGAGTGAAAGGTTTTGGAGTTGTTCAGAAGAAGTGACTTAACCATATTGTTTATCACAAAAAAAAAATAATGTGAATAATAATGAATTCACCGAATTATTTTTTAGATAATGAATACTTCTTCAAATTTTAATCTTTAGATTCTGTGATTTATAAACACTAAAACGTTCTTTGTATCGATAAAAGGGGTTCGTGAATTAATTGGAATAATAAATATTTAAATACAACTAAAATTTAGCATACCTTTTCGATCCGCCATTTTACCACATCGAATTGCTGAAATATCCTGGTAGATAATTTGATCTGTTAAAGTCGTCATGTCAATGTACTTATTGAAGTACCAAAGCGTAGCCGAAGATACGGTGAAGGAGTAAATTAAGAGAAATATCTTACACAAAATACGTATGTTTCCGACCATGATTTTAGCAGTTGAATTTGTTTTCTTCCTATCTTACTACTCAGGTCACAGTCAAACTGGTTATGCTGCACTAAAATAGAATAAAGAACATGCGATTAAAATGGCATAATTACTTTATCGACAACCATAGCTACACTAATTATAGAGGACTACATACTGGCAAGAGAAAAGTTTAAAGAACTCCATCATCAAATAAACTCTTCCATCGAAAAACTATATTATTAATTCAAGCCAAAGAAAGTCGAGTAGCACATGCTATGACATGTTATACAGGGTAACCCACAAAAAATGGTACCCAACTTGGAATTAATTTAAATATCGTAGTTATAAGTAATTAAAGAATGAGTTGAAGTATTTTAAAATTAGATTGTCAGATCATGTATCCATTCTTCCACAGTCATTGCTTAAGATTGTACGTGTACGATATTTATATTAATTCAAACTTTGGTACACTTTTTTGTGGGTCACCTTGCATAACTGAAAACTACTTTCTAATTAGTATATCTGTCAGACTTATAAAACTGTTTCCAACGTTAAGAAAATTATTGAATTTGTTTCATCACAATTGAATAAAGAATGCCTCTATTTTAATCCAAATCAGTTTCCTTTCATGTGGGATTTTTTATTTAAAAATAAATAAACAGTTTGATAAACTTAAAATTACATCTATTACTAGTTGGATAATTAATTTAAGAAACAATTTCGATCTAAGAAAGAAGTTGAATCAAAAAGATTTGTTCTAAATAAGTCTGGGACATTTCGTCCAACGGACATTTCGTACAACGGACATTGCGTCCAACGGACATTGCGTCCAACGGACATTGCGTCCAACGGACATTTCGTAATGGATACAGTTTATCATCGGTACATGATCGACTTAAAAAGTTTTCCGTTGCATCAAAAGAGAACTTTAACCGTTTATTAACTACTCTGGTCGATGGAATAATTATATTCTAATTCCAAACTAATTGCTATACTGTTTTTTTTTTTGTAGAGAATATTTAATAATTGCTATAGAAGACTGGAAGGTTTGAATTAATTTCTTTTTATTCACAAATGTCGTATTACTCTGCGGTTTCAGTTAATTACTAAATCAATGATATATATTTTACTATTATATTCATGATTTGAATTTATGTATAAAGCTCATAATTTTCAGTAATCATTCATTCTCGACTTTTTCAAATTATTTCAAAAATAAAATAAATCAGATTTTAGTAACAACACAAAATCATTAAAATAGCAATGATGGATTTGCCAACAATGTCTGTATTATTTAATAAAAGGAACTCTATAAAGTAGAAGAGACAAATCTTCTACCCAATATTGAGGAATTATAATTATCATTTATACATTTATATATGTTTATAATTGATTAGCCGAATAGTCAATCCTAATTCATCATAAAATAGTTGAAAGTCTTTCGTCGGACATATATTACAAAACCTTTCACGACGATACTTTTCGAAATTAGGATATTCGATTACGATTTCATGGATCAATTTTACGCTTCTAGCATTGATTATTATTTTAGATATAAACTTTTAATTCGGTATTCATTAGATAATTTATATCTCAAAATATCAAGACCAAGTTTGACCATTAAAATATTCCCTGTACTTTCTTATTGCCTTTAGTTACAATTTATACGATAAGAGCAGAATTTACATGTTTACTATATAACTTTATTGGTCTATGGAATAAAGGTTTCATCGAGTTTAATGTTGGCTTCAGTTTAACAATACCCAAATTACTCCTTATTGTGAATGTCAGTTTATCTGGTTTTAATAACACAGTTCTAGCTTAGTTATAGTTACTTGGTTAACTCTCTAAGATAATACAAACCTCATTTAACGTTAACCGTATAACAGTATCTCGTACTAGTCTTTGCATTCCTTGGTAGACAATTCGTACTTTAGATATCAGTGAAAAGGGTTCATGATAAGAACAAGATACATCATTAACACTGATATTTTTCTAACACATCTTGAGGCTCAATCTACTGTGAACACTTGAGTTTCTATACTAGTGTAATGCTACTAGTACTAGTGATGCTACTAGTTACTAGTGTAATTCTACTAGTCCTAGTGATGCTACTAGTTTCTAGTGTAATACTACTAGTACTTGATGTTAGCCGAAAAGGTGCTCAACGTTCACTTTAGCTACATGCCAACTAAAGGTCGGATTCCAAGCGGTGGCTGAAGCGGTTAGAGCCGCTTCAGCCGCCGCATTGGAAGTCCACCTTAACGCGTTCATTCTACAAGGCTTACATTTAAAGTAAAGTACTATTGACGTACTTAATCATGACTTTAAATATCTCCCTCTTCTAACTTAATTAAAAATCATTTTTAAAATTTTCATTTTAAAACTTCATTTTTAATTAAAACAAGACTAAAATTTGAAACCATAAACCCCATTTTAATCAATCCTAACATTCACATCATTAAATCTCAATTTAAATTTTAATAGTTTCAAACTGAACATTCGTAACATCTAACCTTTATAACTGCTTCAATTGTCATCATTGAAATAACTAAAAGATATATTTAATATTTTACTGTGATTATTCAATAAAATTATTTCAATTATTGTATGAAATACTATTTAATTGTTTAACAGACAGTTAATTCAATTGTATAATTGGAATTAATTAATAGATGGTAATAATCAGTAATTTTATTTAATAGCACTGGTACAATGTAATTATAGAACAAAATATGAAATAACAAAAGATTTATATGGAATGACTATACTTTTTACAGTTCTATTTGATCCAAGAGAAATTGAATTTGATCCAAGAGAAATGGAATATGATCCAAGCGAAATTGAATTTGATCCAAGAGAAATTGAATTTGATCCAAGAGAAATGGAATTTGATCCAAGCGAAATTGAATTTGATCCAAGAGAAATGGAATATGATCCAAGCGAAATTGAATTTGATCCAAGAGAAATTGAATTTAATCCAAGAGAAATTGAATTTGATCCAACTGAAATAATAATTGATCCAAGCGAAATTGAATTTGATCCAAGCGAAATTGAATTTGATCCAAGAGAAATGGAATTTGATCCAAGTAAAATTGAATTTGATCCAAGCGAAATTGAATTTAATCCAAGAGAAATTGAATTTGATCCAAGAGAAATTGAATTTAATCCAAGAGAAATTGAATTTGATCCAAGAGAAATTGAATTTAATCCAACTGAAATAATAATTGATCCAAGCGAAATTGAATTTGATCCAAGCGAAATTAAATTTGATCCAAGAGAAATGGAATTTGATCCAAGTAAAATTGAATTTGATCCAAGCGAAATTGAATTTAATCCAAGAGAAAATGAATTTGATCCAAGAGAAATTGAATTTAATCCAAGAGAAATTGAATTTGATCCAAGAGAAATTGAATTTAATCCAACTGAAATAATAATTGATCCAAGCGAAATTGAATTTGATCCAAGCGAAATTAAATTTGATCCAAGAGAAATGGAATTTGATCCAAGTGAAATTGAATTTGATCCAAGCGAAATTGAATTTAATCCAAGAGAAATTGAATTTGATCCAAGAGAAATTGAATTTAATCCAACTGAAATAATAATTGATCCAAGCGAAATTGAATTTGATCCAAGCGAAATTAAATTTGATCCAAGAGAAATGGAATTTGATCCAAGTGAAATTGAATTTGATCCAAGCGAAATTGAATTTGATCCAAGTGAAATTGAATTGGATCCAAGTGAAATTGAATTTGATCCAAGCGAAATTGAATTTGATTCTTATCAACTTTTGCGAGAAGTTGTACTACTCATCTTGACGGGTGTTTCACAGATTAATTCGTTTGATTCGATCAAATTCTTTTTCTAAGTCAATTACAAGAGCATAGATGTTGAATGTTGATGCTCCATTTCCAGCCCAACACTATCAATATTGGGTCAAGTGTATTTTCCCTGAATTGACAGGGAAAACTGTATTGACAGTCACACAAAATGTCCTCGTTAGAAGCCCTTAACTAAAATTAAGACTGTAACATAATCCCCAAAACCGACACAC
The DNA here is from genome assembly GCA_947561585.1 of Caprella mutica. Taxonomy (NCBI): domain Eukaryota; kingdom Metazoa; phylum Arthropoda; class Malacostraca; order Amphipoda; family Caprellidae; genus Caprella; species Caprella mutica. The sequence goes on from CANNZV010002491.1 coordinate 149,274, forward strand.
TTAACTCTAATTAAATTCGCACTTCTAAGAAAATCTGTGACATAGCATACATAGATGTGTAATTAGTATTGTATCGAATAAATAGACTAATAATTAATGTAAGAAGACTGCTATGATGAAAATAATAATCATCTAATTTTCTAAAAATGGTAATTCATTCTTTCTTTTCGTCAAATGTCCTCCTTGACTCCAAAAAAAATAAGAATATTTTAAAATATTAGGCAGAACTAAGATCTAGGATCAATTAATCGCAAAATTGCATACAATTTGATTCAGTAAATATTGTTAAATAATTGTCTAACTGTATTTCTACCTCTATTCAGATATATATATATATTGATTTAATTATTTTGGTAGCTGCCAACAAAATCTGTTTCTTTTGTCTTAAAATTAACGACTTGGAAGTAAACCGCTTATTGTAGTATACTGACTAAAATCTTTAAAATCATGTATAAACTAATATATATATAATAAAAATCATGAGGACAACAAAGATTTGATAGAAAATTGTCGAGGAATAATTTCTGAACGTATTATATTCCATCAAATTGGATTTTTTTCCAAAATCTTCATATTTAACAAGTATTTATAAAGTTTTATATGCAGAATGAATTAAGTATTAATTGACATTTTCAGACTATTGAAAACTTCAGAAAATGTTAGCCAAGTGAGAAAAAGCGTTATCTTCCACACAATCTCTTGCTTGTGATATTTTATGATTACTCTGAGTGATGAAATTTCCCAGGTTGATATCATCACAAAATAATTATTTATTAAAGGTGTGGAAATGATTGTCATTGATGTTTAATTTTTGAAAATCTGGCACACTGATCTTTTAGCCATGTAATTGCTGGTAGCTATGTATTTAGGAGAATGTAAAGCAGTAACGTATCGGGAGGTAGGAGAAGGTAGACCATTTGCGAATTCGTCAGCACTCACGGGTCGAAATGAGTTGATCCAAAGCCAGTGACCATCCTTGTATGCGCCAACAAAGGAATTTCCTGTGAAGGAGAACAAACAGAACAATTTACTAAAATCGATAAAAAATAAAGTGGGAACATATATCAACTAAATTTATTTTAAACTTTGTGTATTTTATCGCGTAAAAAATAGCTAACTGAGAGTGAACTATTTACAAAATAACTTTGCCGTATATCCTGAGATATCATATCAGCTAATTTTAATCTTCATCTTATATTTGTTCCAAACTGATATGATACTGTCTGAATTGAACAATATTGATAGAGGTGTACGGACAACTGCCATGCGGACAACTGCCATTCGGATAACTGCCATGCGGACAACTGCCATAGTGGACAAATGCCATGCGGACAACTGCCATGCAATATATTATAATTTTATATTGGGTGAAATGTAATGCACTTGTAAACTTAACCTGATGTGAAGTATATTATTATCCTAACCTAAATATTAAGTATAATATTAATCGCATAGTCTGAAATTGTGCATAAAGAAGGATAAAAATTAAAATTGACGGTAAATTCATAATTTAAAGTTGAAGTATACTAAATTCATCTTTTTGAATCATATTTAACCCATTTAGCTCCTTAAACAATCAAATGGTTAACAAAAAGTGGAAAATCTATAGATGCAAAACTTTCTTTTCAAACATTTCAAAATACAAAGCATAGTACAAATACAAGCTTTATAAAATTTCCAGTAGGTGTGATTTTGCGTTTTATTATTTAAGAATTTTCATTGGGCTAATTAATATTTTTTATTTGTAAAACAAACTTTTCTGTTCGATTCATGATTAGAAACTGAAGTAGTATTTATCTTATTTTTATGTTTAAAAAATCCTTACAAAGAACACTTTGCTGAATAACTTTGAAATTTGAAATTGTTTTTCTATAGTTTCTTTGTTTTTAGTTTTCACCGATCAGAAACATGTCTTATAAATATTTGAAAAGTGTCAAGATATGAGAATAATTATTACTGAACTATGTTTTATTAAATTTTTTATTATACTTATAACAACTCATATATGCCCATTGTTGCGTGAAAACAACTCTAAAATAGTAAGATGCAAAACCACACTCACTGAAAATTGTAACCTGTAAAGCTTATGTTTGTACTATTCTTTGTATTCTGAAATGTTTGAAAAAAAAAAATTTGTATCCATAAATTTTAATCTTTTTGTAAACCATTTGATTATTTAAGGCATAAAATGTGAAAGAAAATGATTGTAACAAAGAAAGAAATCTAGTATTACTTCAGTATTAATTTCAATGCTTCTTCATTCACAATTTTTTACTATACAATTAACATTTTTATGCTTAAATTTTAGGTTGAAATAATAATATACTTCACATCAAATTAATTCCAAGAAATGCTAGGTTTACAAGTGCATTCATAAAATTAAAATATATTGCATGTCAGTTGTCCGCATGGCAGTTTGTCGCATGGCAGTTGTCCACTATGGCAGTTGTCCGCATGGCAGTTGTCCTCATGGCAGTTGTCCTAGAGCCATTGATTGATTACACACCTGCACCGGGAAATGCTTTCAAAAGTTGTGCAATCTCTGAGGGTTCTCTCGCAGAGAAGTAATCGCCACCCCTATTTGTGCAACGGTTCCAAGAGTCACAAAACTTCCTGATGGTCGACTCTATGTAGATGCAACCAAGACGACTGTTAGTGTCGGTGAAGGCAGCAGGACATACAGAGTGAGTGTGCACTGGCACTGCGAGAAAGAGGATATTCCACACCGTAAGAAAAATATATTTGTAGAAAGTGTTCTATTTGACATATTTTGATACTCTTTGAAATATTAAATATATATGTTACGTATATCACAATATTTAAAAGGCTATAATCGATTTCTCGAATCAATGTCGTATTATAAACAGAAATACTATCAAAATTTGTTGACTTAAGTTCCCAGCCTTTTTCCTTCTTACCGGACTCTGAACTCTCAAAACTGCGCCATCCATATTGGGTGCAGACTGCAACCATTGGACAGACCGAATACTGGTGCCTTGTTCCATAAGGAATCATTTCAGAAGTCGTACCATTGTAACAGCCTGTAATGTAAATAATTATTATGATTTTAAAACTTATATTTTACCATGATCCCATCCTGGATCTACTGTAAATAAATAAATGAACTGATTTGATACAATTTATCCAGAAATCAAGTGATAAATTATTTCTTTTAAACACATTAGCAAAATAGATTCAGTAAATAACACCTAGGTAAAAAAATTTAATATCTTCAACATGTAATAATTATAATCTGGTAAAAGGTTTCGAACCATATTCGAAACCTTCTCAGGTATTTGAGTTAGAAAATTTGTCTGATATTAATATTTTTTACATGTCAAAAAAATATAAAAAATCATTCATAGATCTCTATGAAACATTTTTGCTACTATACAGGGTGGCGCAAAAAAAAGGAAACACATTTTCAAACTAGTTTATTTTACAAACTATCAAAGCTAGAAATTTTCGATAAACACAGGTTTATTTGTTTACTTTTTTTGCATCTAGCTTGATAATCTGTTAAAAGTTACGACAAGAATTAAAATTTCTACAGCGAATTAAAAAAAGCTAAATAAAAAGGGCTTGTGCAAGCACGAAATATATGAAAAAATCGTAAGATAATTCATTTTATATGGATGTAAAAACATTAAATTCTACTATTTTTTGTAACAAATAAGAGAAAAAAACAAATAATTACCATTTGAAAGTTGTTTTTGAAGGTAAAATTGATATCTTTATAAAATCATCTCGCCATTAATTTTTATCTCCTATTCGATACCCTCAAAATGCAGCTTTCAAAAGAACAAAGAGTTTTTGTTGTTGAATTTTTTTTTTAACACTAAGTTTTACGCAGGTTCAACCTCATTTTGAACATTGCTTTCCGGACAGATTTCAACCAACTGTAAAATCATATTGACAAATGTTAATAAGTTCAAAACTGAAGAAACCACTTTAAATTTGAACAAAAAGTGATCATGTCGCAGGCGAAAAGAATGAACATATGAAAACAATAATCTTTTTCATGAACAACATATTGAGAATACAAAAATACAAATCAGAAAGTAAGGACACATTTCACTAAATTGGTAAACACGATTTGAGATATAATCCTTTCAAGATGCATGTAAGGCTCGAACTCTTGAACTGATTTACCGCACCGTCTAAATTTTGCAAAATGGTTTCTGCAAAAAAATGCACATTTTGTAGAAGATATCGTGATTGGTGATGAAGATGTATTTCCATGAATGAAAGAGTCGATAACAATAACGTCAATTGAATGAAAAATTCTAGGACTACTACCATATGGAAATAAATCATTCCTATTATGAGTATTTTTATGTATTTCGTGCTCGCGCAAGCTCTTTATATTTATTTTTTTTAATTCAATGCAGGATGTTTAATTTTAATCGTAACTCTGAACAGATTATCAAGATAGATGCAGAAAAGTGAACGAATAAAACTGGGTTTTTAGAAAATTTCTAGCTTTGATAGTTTGTAAAATAACCTAATTTGAAAATGGGTTTCCTTTTTTTTGCGCCACTCTGTATATTTGATTCAATTTAGTAAGTATTTTTAAAATTTTCTTACAATAATATCGTATGAATTTATTTCCCTGAATTTGGACTGGTAAACTACTTAACACGTTGCCAGCGTATTGTACCATATGTGTACCATGAGGTACTATCCACAATTGCGTATTGGTACACATGTGGCCCAAGTCCGCAAATTTACAAACATCGGAATAAATGGAATACACATGAAAACTTAAGTTCATTTGATTATTCCAGGGTTAGGAATACATAAATAGATTTCAGATGATTCGAAAAATGTAATGTACTATCAAAACAAATACATTGTCCTCTTAGAACATTTTCTAAATTAGAAATTTATTTTTTCCTAAAACTATAAAAATTCATAAATAACGAAACCAAATATTTAATTCAGTCATTTCCAATAGTACAAATATATTCATCCTCTATAGCTATTAGGAAAAAAATCGATCAAAAAACGAAACATTTGAACAATTCATAAAGTATGAAAATATATTTTCCTCAAAAATAATGGAATATAAACAATACTCAAAGAACTAAACAGAATATTGCATACGATATAAACATAAATTTCTACAAACTGAACAATATTTCACGAAATAAACTAACAATTGTTCATTTCCTAAGAAGGAGAATAGACAATCTCTTGCAGTCACTGATTGCCATTCATTTTCTTCATCCAGATTTTGCAGTGCATCATCTTAGGATGAAATAGGATTCGCAGAGATAGTATTTGATGTATCCTCACCAAAATCATCATCAGAATCACTAGATTCTAGTACTAAAGGTTCTTGCGAAAATTCCTCACCCGAAGAATCATTTTCAAATTCATTTTCATCATCTTTCTCAGGAAAAAAGATCAGTGATAATCTTGCGAGGGAAATGAACCATTTTACTTGTGTTTCGTTGTTTTCCGTAAAACGACCCAGCTTCCATGATGTTGAAACCAATGGACAAAGAATTAATGGCTTATATACTAGTTTATAACACGAAAGGTAATAAAAAATATAAGAACACACTAGTCATCGTGGGATAAGCCTGTAAAACACATGGTACACATATGGTACAATACGCAATATACTTTAACAAGTTCCTTCTATATCTCTCATCTCACTAAATTCTAACAACTCTCATCTCATTTCTCTCATTTCATTTCTCTCATCTCAATTCTCTCATTCCCTCCAATTACTAATATAATGGTATTAGAGCAGAGCTTCCTATGTGTGATATCGAGAGCCCATAAAATTATATTTTTAAATTAAACTTCATTTTTTTAAATAAAACTTGAACTTTTTAAGATTAAAGTTGAACTATTTTAAATATAACTTGACTTATTTTAAATATAACTTGATTGATTTAAAATATAACTTGATTAAATTAGATTGACTTATTTTAAATCAATCTTGAATTGTTTTGAATTAAAGTTAAAATGGTGTAGTGAAAATAGTTTTAGATTCATCAATTATTATGTTAGTTATACTCATTTGAGATTACCCTTTTTTGTATTAGCTCCACCATTTAATGTTATTGTACTGCTGTCAACTCTGCATACACGCTATCCCTACAGAGAGTTATTGAAAATTATATTCTTTTCTTCGACAAAAAAAAAGAGAAATTCTTATTGCGTTAATATTTTCGGTCAGGAAAATACGTTCTCCAATATTTTGCATTTTAATATTTACCAGATTTTAAAATATTTTCTTTTACAAATCCTTTCGTAAATCCGAGTCAATCGAAAATAATTAGCCACTAACAGTATACATGTGATTGAAAATATTTTCATACTTTTCTCTACAAATATGAAAATTTGTAAATATTCTCTACTCTACTTGGCCTATATTAAAGTTATGGTGGGGATCCATAAGATCACAAGAATAGGGATAAGAAGGGACCTAGTCCATTCATTTATGATTCCACCTTAACTTTCATGCTCTGGTAATGATCTTAGATCCAAGATGATCCCCGTTTACCCATTTAATTTTTTTTGTGATTTACATGAAAAAATGGTACTCTCGACATATAATATATTAACGTTCCGTAATTGAAGAGTTAAGTAGTCACTGTACTTACAGCTTGTTTTGGCCACCTTAGATCTAGGTACTCACCTACACCCCTCAGGGAGGCATTTCGTCTGTAGCAATTCCAATTGGAATTAGGAGCGTCAAAGGTGATGATGTCAACCACAATGTTACCCACGATGCACTCACTTGAAGTTTTCGCCAAACAAAACGCATTCAGTCCTGTCGAGTTGAAATATTTTATTACTATTATCACATATTTCAATAATATAATCTATTTCAGAGAAATATTTTGTAGTTGTTTAGATTAGGTGAGTTTAACATGATATTCAGAAAAGAATTTTGATAATCTATGCATTAAATAATTCATAGAATATTTCTCTTAAATATTTCAAATATTGAATTTTTCAATTATTCTTTGCCATTTATAAAAAAAAATTGTAAAAAAGGAGAGTCTCGTGAATTAACTAGTGTTTTAAATATATAAATACAACTACAATGATAATTTACATAAATTTTTGATCCGCCATTTTGCCACATCGAATTGCTGAAATATCCTGGTAGATAATTTGACCTGTTAGAGTCGTCATGTCAATGTACTTATTGAAGTACCAAAGCGTAGCCGAAGATACGGTGAAAGAGTAAATTAAGAGAAATATCTCACACAAAATACGTAGGTTTCCGACCATGATTTTAGCAGGTATATTTTGTTCACTTCCCAACCAGAATAAAGTCAAACTGGTTATGATATGATAGAATAAAAGGCAGAACACGCGAGAAAGTTGAAGTAATTGCTAAGCGTAAACCATAATTGCAGATGACAATATGCTTGGAAAGAAAAGTGAGGGAACTCTTCAGTCTTCATTCGATGCTAAAAAGTTTCTAAAATTGATAATGCAGACCTGATATCCATGGAATAGTTTAAGGGTCATTTAGGTATTGTTTGCCTATTACTATGGATACGAAGTATTTCTATGAAATTCTGTATAAGATAAATCATCAAATAAAATCAGTTATTATACAATTAAAACTAATTTTTATTCCAATATAAGTAAAGTAGAGTACCCCATGATCTATAACTGTAAGCTGTTTAGTCCTCTTGGGAAACATATAAAACTGTTTTCAAAGCAAACAACTTAAATATTTTTAGTTTCTAATAATGATGATTACCGATATTTTGGTTGTCATTATTTCCTCTCCTCTTTCTTGTGAGAATAGATTATTTTCTCACTTTCTCTAAGACTATTCTTTATGTCACAAAGCTACAAGATACCTATAATTAGAGAAACTTGAAGGCAGCTTTTCGATTAACCTTGGTATACCTAGCCGCTGCCGCAGGCGGACTAGTCCTCATAAAAAAATCTAATTTTAAACGCGATTTGGAAACTGTTTTTTTATGAATCTAACTTTTTGTCATAATTACATGCGATTAAACAAAAATGAAGGTGATAAATGATAAGATAGTCATATTATAAGCATTTATTTCAATATATTAGGAGTATATTAGAGCTGTCTCCAGTCATGAGATGCAATAGTGTGTTTGAGAACGTAAGGGTGAATGTCTCGCTATAATTAGTTAACTGTAACCCTTATAGAGGCTTACTGAGTCTTTGTGAATCCGCACCTCGCTAAGCTCCGTACACAGTGATAAGCCCCGCCCATACAATAATATCTAAGAAACATTTGTTTGTTACCTTCGTCTGTCACTTATTTTAAATGGAAAATTATTATTTGGCGTTTACCAATGGATGTGTAAATATCAAATTAAGATTTTCATGAAGAAAAATTATCGAAATGTCAATTGCTTAAGATTATTTAAGAGTGTAATAGGATGCGCCAGCGCCTAAGTTAGTAATCAAACTTTTTGAGCACTACGTTACTAGGGTTAAAGAAACAAAAAAATTGCTCCAGACGCAGACTCATAAGAAATATTCAATGAAAAATCAAAATATCGAGCCAAATTAAACAAAGAAGTAACAATTTCTAACTAATATTGAAATTGAAAGAAATATCTTTGTTTTTAAAAGAGTTAGGGTCGGACGGGGTATCACTGCGCACAATCCCGTAAACTCTGTATTTACTCATAAACTAAATGTAGTAGAAAAAACCTTTTTCTCGTGATGAAATGGTCCTGAATGAAGATGGTTCTCAACTAATTTCGAAATAATGCCTAAATAAATGAAATACTTAATGACAATTTTTCGTGCGTAATTTTTTGTGAGTGTATAGGGGTATCACTGCGCATTGCATAAATATAGCACTTATCTCCCACACCTAAAAATCTCCTCTCCCCATTTTAATACCCCTCCTCCCCCCTATCTAAACCTCTTTATTTACCATCTAAATATACCTCTCCTCCCATCAAAATCCCCTTCTCTTCCCATTTAAATTCCCCTCTCTTCCCATCTAAATCCCACTCTCCCAATCTAAAATTTCTCTCTCCCCCATCTTTTCCCCCTCCCCCATCTAAATCCCCCTGTCCTCCATCTAAATGTCTGTGATTCACTCTCTAATTGACCTCTCCCAATCTAATTGTCCCGTACCTCTTCAACACATATTTAGTGAATCTGCAACAAATTTAACACTTAAATTTTACGTATCTAGTTAACTACTTATATCAAGTAATATAAATAGATGGTAGGTATATTGTTAATCAATATTTAATTCAGTAACCACTCACCACCACCTAAATACCCCCTCTCCCTATATTAATACCCCTCATCAAGTAGCATAGCTACTACGATCGTAAGTTTATTGTCAATCAATATTATAATTAAATAACACCTTATTCAATATTTATGCCTTTATCAAAAGCTAAAAACTCATATTTTTTTATATTTATTTACATACAAAGATGTTTATTAATGATGCGCAGTGATACCGCTTTATCTCTATATTATCTGGGGTATCACTGTGCACGGTTGTGGCGGGAAAACCGGTGAAACTGAGAAGTTGAAAATTTGACATAATGTAACTGTTGATGTTTGTGTTAACATGTTGAAACAATATGAATATCTATACCTCAGATCTAGAGTTATTGGAGAGTTTGCGGGAATTAAAAATCACCAGCGCAAACTTTTTTCAGATCGTTTTGAGAGCTTCACATATGTACATCGCGACTTAACTTTAGAAATACTAATAGAATAATGGTACGTCATGATGTTTATGGGAGAAAAGAAGATGTTTGAAATGATGGACTAATCAGATTTAGGCTAAACCAAATGGTTTCAAAATTATAAGAGGTGCGAAGTAATACCCCATAAAAAGAATTAGATATTACATTTATGTTAGAAATATTAATTCTTGTAACAGAATGTTTCGGGAGTACTGATCTAATGTAGATATTGGCATGCAGAAATTCTTTAATAAATCATTCAATAAAACAACGATTATTGTAAAGTTAGCACCATATTAGACTCTGGAAGGTTTCATATCTTATATTTTTTTATACATGTATAGCTGTAGACAGTCACGTGAAACTAGTATTTGGAACAAATCTAATGTTTTTTTTTAACATTTTGTCAAAAAATATACTTACCAAACAAAACTATTGATATATTTTTACATTATATAAATGGATAAATCTAATAGGAACTAAACATGTATTAAATATATACTATTTATATGACATATCTTGTAATATGCAGTGATAGAACTATTTGGAAAGGGACAAAAAATAATGCTTTATATTCTTGTTATAAGTTGAAAGAATTATCGATACACATCACTAAAACTTACTCCTCGATGAACTTTCGGGCAGTGAACTTACCTGTAATCATTGAAAGGTTTCACGATGGCAAATTATATCGAAAAGAAATAACTTATTCTCTATAAACCATAAAAATTGACTAAATATCACTCTCATTCTATCCCTGGACCAGTGTACCATTTCTCTCACTGTACTATTTCTCTCACTGTACTATTTCTCTCACTGTACCATTTCTCTCACTGTACCATTTCTCTCACTGTACTATTTCTCTCACTGTACCATTTCTCTCACTGTACCATTTCTCTCACTGTACCATTTCTCTCACTGTACCATTTCTCTCACTGTACTATTTCTCTCACTGTACCATTTCTCTCACTGGACCATTTCTCTCACTGGACCATTTCTCTCACTGTACCATTTCTCTCACTGTACCATTTCTCTCACTGTACCATTTCTCTCACTGTACCATTTCTCTCACTGTACAATTTCTCTCACTGTACCATTTCTCTCACTGTACCATTTCTCTCACTGTACCATTTCTCTCACTGTACAATTTCTTCCACTGTACCATTTCTCTCACTGTACCATTTCTCCCACTGTACCATTTCTCTCACTGGACCATTTCTCCCACTGGACCATTTCTCCCACTGTACCATTTCTCTCACTGTACCATTTCTCTCACTGTACCATTTCTCTCACTGTACCATTTCTCTCACTGTACCATTTCTCTCACTGTACCATTTCTCTCACTGTACCATTTCTCTCACTGTACACTCATCTTCAGCTCATTATTTATTGTCTTCATATCAGTTTATGTTTCGCTGAATTAGGGAAGACAAAGTCTGAAAATGGCGGGATTATCTCCGTAGATTATCCGTATTTGGAGTTAAGATATCTTGTGCCAGTCATCGCAGTATCCTCTCAATGAATAGGTTTATATTTATGAGGTGAATGAGGAGGCACATGCACGGTAGAGGAACTGTTCGGTAATAGGGAATTGCACCTTTTGGAATTTAGATAATTAAGTCTACGGAATTGACATCTAATATTTGATTTACTTTTCATTAACTTCAGCAAATAAAAAATCAATTTGCTTGTTTGCAACATCAACGTCATAAACACAAAAACATGTATTTTAGAGTTATCCATATAGACATACAAATCATAAAATGCTGATTATTTTGGTAAAAAAATCATCATTGAAACTTTAAAATGTACCGCTATAGAGGCTAAATGTCCTAACGATATACCATTAAATGTATGTACATTAAATGTACTAAAATGCCTCTCCTGAAGAATAGTTTTTTTGAAGTTATGACAGTGTTCTTGCAAACAAGTGAATTCTGCAACTGACGGATTTAATGCTTTCTATCGTTTATATTGACTGATTAAATTTAATAATAAAATTCACAATCTATTTATTATTTGAAACATACACAAAAATCATTATTATTATTTTAAATTATTATATAACTATTATTCATTTCAAATATCACTATAGATATTACAGAAATTATAAACATTTTCTGATTGAGAATTTCGTCCATAAATGAAATTAGAGAACATTATTTAATTGGAATTAATTGTAAGCTGTAATGATCTGTAAATTTTATTCATTAGCACTCGTACAGTAAAAATATTTGAAAATATCAAATATCCAAATTATGGTTACAATTTTTCTCAGAATTTCCTGTACTTTCGATGCAATCAAAATAGAATAACAAACACACACACAAATACACTTCTTAATTTAATGGGAGATACATTAATTAAAACAGTACAAGAGAAAATTGAAGAAACTAAATTGTGACTTATTTTCTGGAAAGAATTTAACCGATGAATGAATAAGAAAAAGATTATATTAAAGTTAACTAATAATTACAATAGATATTTTCTTACGTGTCTGAAAATGTGGAACCGTTTGATAACTTAGAACATACCCTATTCTCTTTTTGGAACTTATAAAGTTAGAAATTAAATATCAATAGATAGAAAAGATGGAAATTAAATTAAAATTGAGTACCACTAAGAATATAGTTTTGAAATATTGTTCCATGTCGATAAGTTTTAGGATAATGTTTTTAAGATTACTAACTCATTGTGGCTATATAAAGATTGACCAAAAGTGTATCGGGTGCATGCCGCCCAGCCAGCTGATTAAACACTCATGAAATATACTGTATAACAAAGTAGGGATACAAAAAACTTTGTTACATCCACCTATGAACAGAGTTTAGAAATTATTATTCTCTGTATTGCAATTTAATTAATAACTGTGAGCAAGGAGGTGGAGCCAACATGGGAGGGGCTGTAGCACTAATGGTTCAAGGCTCCTCCCCTTGTTGGCTCTTCCTCCTTTCCGACCAATCAGAGAAGAGTTAACTTCAAAAACATTAACCGTAAAAACATTATCGATAGAAACCTATGCGGTAGAGACAATATCTCAAAAAACTTATGTGATGTTCATTATATTCAGAAGAAACCTAACCTTTTTGTGCCTATACCGTTTCTATGATATTGAATAACTTGTGCCAGAGTAAATACTATTATTATACACACGAAGAGTAAATAATATTAAATACGATTATCTATATATAATATTTTACCAAATGACTCCATTAAACAATAGAAAGGTACGCTTATCAAACCTCTTGGGAATTTATACTGGGGTCATAGTAGATTATGTGAGATCCCTCCTTCATCTTCTATAACCTAACCATAATTTCTATCTGGGTTGTTATGCCCTTTAGTTGCAGACTGATAAACTAACGTTCTTCACTTTATAAATTTCTGTTATTTTTTAACAGTAAAATATCCAAAATATTAAATAATTAATATATCAAAGACGAGTCTATAAGTGAATATTTTACCCCTGGATTGACTCAAACTAAATCAAGAAAGATCTTACTTAAAGTTCTAAGTCTAACCTCCACACTTAACTCTTATAGAATTCACACTTCTAAGAAAATCTGCAGTATATTATATAGGTTTGAAATGGAAAATAGAACATATATGGAACAATTAATGTAACGATTAAATACACTCCTTAATATTATAAATGGCAATTGTGACGTTTATGATAATCAAGAAAAATAATGAAAAAACATAATCAATATTTATACTTCCCTTATGGTTTTCTCAAGACTAGGTGAAAAAAATTTATAACATAATATGGTAAAATTATCATCAGGATCATGTATCTGAAAACAGCGAAAAAATGATTCAGTTTAAATATTTTAAAGTTTTAGATACACTGTATGCAACAAACGTACGACACACTAATAAGACGCTGAAGAAAAAGATTGTACGTTCGTTCTTTAATTGTTTTGATTTATGATTTGAATTTCATTTAACCCTGTCAATTATTATCTCAAAAAAGAAAAAAAAATGTATCAAATTTTCAACTATTATAAATCTACCCAAATTTATATTGACTCGATTACCTCCCCATAGCTGACAAAAAAAACACATTCAATTTTAACTATATCTACCTTAAATTAACATCTCGGAAGGAAACCGCAGATTTCAGTGTACGTATTGACTATAAAAACCTTTAAAAGCATATAGAAATGAATAGATGCTATAAAATTTCATGAAATTAACAGCAAAATGGTGTGGGTCGTTAGTTGTAAGGATTAGATCAATAGTAAAATTTGCCTGGAGGGGACCTTTAACCTTATTTTTTTCTATTAATCACTTTTTTTCAAATATTTGCTTCTTACCTCAATAATGTTTAGATAGTCTGAATGAAATAAATAAGCTCTAAATAAATTTATAAAAAATATTAGCCACTGAAATAAAAGCGCCATCTTCCACACAATCATCTGCTTGTTAAATTTTCTGATTATTATAATTAATAAAATTTTCGAGGTTGACATCATAGAAGAAGAATCTAGTTTTAGTGAGGAAATAATTGTATAATCTGTTCAATTTCTGATAATCTGACACACAGATTGACGAGATACGAAATATGGAACATCTGTTATGTGTTGTGTCCCAACTAGTATCCCATAACTTCTTCTGTGGGTTCCAAAAGGTTTATACCTTTCTTCGGGACTCACGGATCTGTGGGAATAGATCCAAAACCAGTGACCCATAGTGACTGCCCCAACAAAGTGTTCTTCTGTGAATGAGAATAAAGATTACAATTTACTGAAATTGATAAAAAGTAAGTAGTGAAATATATCAATTAGAATTGAACCTCTATATAAACTTCAGCCTTTTACTATTCAACAGATAGCGAACTGATAGTTTACTAACGACAAAATAACTGCGCAAAATTCATAGCAAGCATCTTACAATCAAATTTTGATTCAAACTGATGCTATTGTCGGTCAAACCACTTCACTATCTATTACACACCTGAACTGGGAAACTTTTCCATCAGTGTTCCAATCTCAGCGGGTTCTTTTGCAGAGAACAAATCGCCACCTTTCTGCGTACAAGATTTCCATGCATCACAATAATACTTATAAGACTGCAAATAGATGCAACCAAGACTGCTAGTTTCGGTGAAGTTAGAAGGACATTCAATTTTCAGTGACACTTCTATAAAAAGGAGAAAAATATAATTGGATATAGTGTTGTACTTGACCCCTCTAGGATGATTGTATATATGTTTGGGAATTCGCCATATTTTTAAACAGATAATAGATTTCTCAAATATACATCTGACAGTATCGATATCGATAAAACACATTATAATTTTTTCACAGTCTCAGTAACTATTACCGGATTGTTTTCTCTCAAAACTGCGCCATCCATATTGAGTGCAGACTGCACTCATTGCACAGAACCAATACGATTGTCTTGTTCCATAAGGTACCATGTCAGAAGTCATACCATTGAAGCAGCCTGTATTGTAAATATATATTTATCAATTCTAACAAAGGTATCTTAACATAAATCCATCTTCGATATAAATATATGTGAGTAGATCTAATTCATCCAGAACTCAATTAAAAATAGCATTACAGATGTTATCAATTTTAATATGATTGATAATTGATTTCCTCATTATTGAAATAGGATTTTCCTCCTATTTTATTATATTAATAATAACCTATTATTTTATAGTGTTAGCTCCACCCATTATTGTGTTAGCTCCACACATTATTGTGTTAGCTCCACCCATTATTGTGTTAGCTCCACACATAATTGTGTTAGCTCCACCCATTATTGTGTTAGCTCCACCCATTATTGTGTTAGCTCCACACATTATTGTGTTAGCTCCACCCATTATTGTGTTAGCTCCACACATAATTGTGTTAGCTCCACTCATTATTGTGTTAGCTCCACACATTATTGTGTTAGCTCCACCCATTATTGTGTTAGCTCCACACATTATTGTGTTAGCTCCACCCATTATTGTGTTAGCTCCACCCATTATTGTGTTAGCTCCACTCATTATTGTGTTAGCTCCACTCATTATTGTGTTAGCTCTACTCATTATTGTGTTAGCTCTACTAATTATTGTGTTATCTCCACTCATTATTGTGTTAGCTCTACTCATTATTGTGTTAGCTCCACTCATTATTGTGTTAGCTCTACTCATTATTGTGTTATCTCCACTCATTATTGTGTTATCTCCACTCATTATTGTGTTAGCTCTACTCATTATTGTGTTAGCTCTACTCATTATTGTGTTATCTCCACTCATTATTGTGTTAGCTCTACTAATTATTGTGTTAGCTCTACTCATTATTGTGTTATCTCCACTAATTATTGTGTTAGCTCTACTCATTATTGTGTTATCTCCACTCATTATTGTGTTAGCTCTACTAATTATTGTGTTATCTCTACTCATTATTGTGTTAGCTCTACTCATTATTGTGTTAGCTCCACCCATTATTGTGTTATCTCCACTCATTATTGTGTTAGCTCCACTAATTATTGTGTTATCTCCACTCATTATTGTGTTAGCTCTACTAATTATTGTGTTATCTCTACTCATTATTGTGTTAGCTCTACTCATTATTGTGTTAGCTCCACCCATTATTGTGTTATCTCCACTCATTATTGTGTTATCTCCACTCATTATTGTGTTAGCTCCACCCATTATTGTGTTATCTCCACTCATTATTGTGTTAGCTCCACCCATTATTGTGTTATCTCCACTCATTATTGTGTTATCTCCACTCATTATTGTGTTACTTATTTTATTGATTTACATAGGTACAAAGTAAACCTTCCTTTGCACAACAGATAACGTTATTTTCAGCAGAAACTGTTGTTCTCGACACTAGTTAAAGATTTATATTCATTAACTGAAAGAAACTGATTTATGTTCATTACTTTTGTTCCATTTAGGCAATGTTTATTTGTCTAAGTAGACGCATTACTTGTAGCTTGTTTTGTCCCTGGAAGAGTCTGATCTGCCCATTTTATATCTAGATACTGGGTCTAGGACATTTCGTCCACGGACATTTCGTCCACGTACATTTCGTCCACGGACAATTCGTCCACGGACATTTCGTCCACGAATTGATAATTTTGTATTTTAAAGTGTATATGGGATATATTTCACAATATTTTTCACTATTACATTAATAGGCATGTATAAATACATAATAGTATTAGGTATAGTAGTTTATTCCGGACAATTCCATATGAACACAAAAAAATATTTACCCTTCGATTAGTTATGAAATTAGACATGATAAACGGTTTTACTGTATATTTAAGTTACATATCTCCTTTAATATTTTGCATAAATAATTAATGAGTTATGAGTATCCAAAATATGGAACTGAAATAACAGGGTGAAATGAAATAATTACAATAGGTAAATAATAATGATTATATATGGTTTTATTATGAGTCCGAAAATATGGAACAGTACAGTAGCATGGACGGTTTTACGTTTAAATAAGTAAAGGCAACACTAGAAAGTACCAATATCCACCTAATTCTTTTATAACATAATTCATTATCAATCACTTGTTAAGCAATATATTATATACTTGTATCATGTATGAATTTTCATTCAATCACTGTTAAAAAATGTGTTATAAAAAAGTAATTTCTGTACCAATATTGCTTCTAATAACCTAATCTGAGTAATAATATTGATGTTTATTGTAGTTATTGTTATTTTGTCCACTATTTTCCATGTTTATATATACTCTAATAACTTCGAGACATGCCTCGCTATTATTACAGATTTTATAAAATAGTGGAATAATAAAAGTGAGGCCTGCCTGTATATCATTAAAAAGTTTTCAGTTATATTATTTTACTGTTCCCGGCCAGTAGGAGCAGGAGAAGAAGATTACAATAAGAATTATGGCAAAGACCATGAATTTATAATTACCATCAACAAATGGTGTTTCTACTCTTATATTGCAAAATATCTGTAGATAATATTCAATATAAATTATATACACATTATAAATATAATACAAAATACAGCATTTCGTGAATGAATTGTCCGTGGACGAAATATCCGGGGACGAAATGTCCGTTGGACGAAATGTCCGTGGACGAAATGTCCGTGGACGAAATGTCCGTGGACGAAATGTCCGTGGACGAAATGTCCGTGCACGCTAGGGACTCACTTACTCCCCTCAGGGAGGCATTTCGTCTGTAGCAATTCCAATTGGAATTAAGGGCTTCGAAGGTGATGGTGTCAACCAGAATGTTACCCACGATGCACTCACTTGAAGTTTTCGACAAACAAAACGCATTTAGTCCTGTCGAGTTAAAATACTCTATTAATATTTTCACATATTAAAATAATAAAATCGATATCAGAGATGTTTTCTAGTTGTTCAGAATAGGTTACTTGACAATCGATTTAAAAATATTGATAAAGTAAGTAGGTTAAATAATTACAGAAATTGCTTATTAAGTACTGAATAATAATTCAAATATTTTATCTCTGAAACTCTGTCATTTATACCCAAAAATACTTTCTGATATTTAAATATTAGAGATTGTTAGGTAATAAAATATAATTATAAGATTAAAATTTAAATACCTTTTTGATCCGCCATTTTGCCACATCGAATTGCAGAAATATCCTGGTAGATAATTTGACCTGTTAGAGTCGTCATGTCAATGTACTTATTGAAGTACCAAAGCGTAGCCGAAGATACGGTGAAGGAGTAAATTAAGAGAAATATCTTACACAAGATACGTAGGTTTCCAACCATGATTTTAGCAGATGAATTTAATCTCTTCCTATCCAGACTGAAGTCAAACTGGTTATAGTTATTTAAAATAAAACGCAGAACACGCAGGTAAGTTGCCGTAATTACTGAACAATAACTATAATTACAGATTGCAATATGCGTGCAATAGAAAACTAAAACCCCTACTCATATAACGTTAAAAAGTTTCTAAAAATGATTATGCAGTACATATATTAATGGAATAACTTGTGTGCCATTTAAGTATTGTTTATTTGTTGCTGTTGAAGGTGGATTGTACCTTCAACACTGTCTGAATGTTTCCCGTTAACTTTATCCATTTCAAGCTGAGTAATAATTACATATAGAGAAATAAATGAATAACTAGAAAATAGCACATTTATATTCTATAAGCTTTCTAAAAATATAAGGCTATACTGATAAAATAGGATTACATGTTGTGGGTTATTTAAACACTTTATATTCTGAAAACGTGTTTTTCGAAAACGAAATATTTCAGTAAAAATAAAAACGAATAAATAAATCATCCAATGAAATCAGTGATTTCACATCAGAAAGCTAATTTTAAATCAATGATAAGGACTGTTGAATACCAAATTGTCTCTTAAGGGCCGTACACATGTAAGTTTTTTAAGTCTTTCCACCAGACTTTTTGCTAAGCTCCTCCTACTTTTTCCACAAGAATATAAGAAAAAACGATATAATTATTATTTAATTTAGTTTGTATCCATGATACCTGAAGGTATCACCAACTAAACTAAATAATTATTATATCGTTTTTTCTTATATTCTTGTGGAAAAAGTAGGAGGAGCTTAGCAAAAAGTCTGGTGGAAAGACTTAAAAAACCTACGTGTGTACGGCCCTTAACTGAAAACTCTTTAGTCCATTTGATGAATATATAATAAGTACAGTTTCAAACGATTCAAGACGTTAAAATAGTTCTAGCTTCAATGAAATAAGAATACCAATATTTTGGTCACCTTAATTTAAATTATTTTATGTGATTATTCCATTTAATTCGTTTCTAGTAATTAGATTAATATGAAAAAATTCTTACCATGTATTTTTAATTTCAATAAAAATAAGCACACAATAGAACCAAATCAATACAAAAAAAATAGCCTATTTTAACTAAGAGTTAAATTGAGAAAAAAAAACTTTATTCTAAATTGAGTTCAATGAAATGTTTTGTAAATTATATATCTACTTGAAATATCTATTCTGAATCAAAATTTAGTCTATTACTTTCAGTACTACCTATTTAATAAAGATATTAATGCGCAGTAACTTCTTCAATCAATCAATCAAATAAATGTTGAATGTTGTAAAAGTCAGCAACAAATTAGACTGTGCAAGGTTTTTTACCTTTCTAATTTATATAAAAGTAAAAAAATTAATACTTCGCGATAGCAAATGATAAAGAACAAAAATAACTTCATCTTTATGAACCATAATAATAGACTGAATATCACTGTACCTTTTCTCTCACTGTACCATTTCTCTCACTGTACCATTTCTCTCACTGTACCATTTCTCTCACTGTACCATTTCTCTCACTGTTCCATTTCTCTCACTGTACCATTTCTCTCACTGTACCATTCCCCTCACTGTACCATTTCTCTCACTATACCATTTCTCTCACTGTACTATTTCTCTCACTGTACCATTTCTCTCACTGTACCATTTCTCTCACTCTACCATTTCTCTCACTGTACCATTTCTCTCACTGTACCATTTCTCTCACTGTTCCATTTCTCTCACTGTACCATTTCTCTCACTGTAGCATTTCTCTCACTGTACCTTTTCTCTCACTGTACCATTTCTCTCACTGCACCATTTCTCTCACTGTGCCATTTCTCTCACTGCACCATTTCTCTCTCTGTACCATTTCTCTCACTGTACCATTTCTCTCACTTTACCATTTCTCTCACTGTACACTCATCTTCAGCTCATTATTTATTGTCTTCAAATCAGTTTCTGTTTCGCTGAATTAGGGAAGACAAAGCCTGAAAATGGCGGGATTATCTCCGTAGATTATCCGTATTTGGAGTTAAGATATCTTGTGCCAGTCATCGCAATATCCTCTCAATGAAGGTATCCGGAAAATTGATCGAAAGCAATTGATCGAAGGGAAAATTGGTCGAATGGAAAATTGGTCGAATGGAAAATTGATCGAAGGGAAAATTGGTCGAAAGGAAAATTGTTCGAATGGAAAATTGATCGAATGGATAATTGATCGAAAGCAATTGATCGAATGGAAAATTGATCGAAGGGAAAATTGGTCGAAAGGAAATTGATCGAATGGAAAATTGGTCGAAAGGAAATTGATCGAATGGAAAATTGGTCGAAAGGAAATTGATCGCATGGAGAATTGACCGAAACAAAATTGATCGAAAATGATATTGGATCTATTTACACTAATTGAAAATGATAACTAAAACCATGGATTTCCAGAGAAACTTACTTGCAATATATTACAGCTGGTAGATCTTGCTACCATGATTTATATATAATAATAATAATTTATATAATAATATATAATAATAATTTATGTATAACATTTCTTTAATCTACTGTTTTTCTATAACAGGGAATTATATGCATTGAAATATATTATAATTTGTAGAACTTTAAGTTTTCTTAGTTCTAGAATTTAGATAGTTCTAGATAACTTGTGAAATGAAAGTTAATAATTAATTAATTTAGTATAGGTTAGACGTCTGTTTCGGAACAAAAAGCCATGTCACTGACGGCAAAATGGAATTAAATACAAGAGATAGGAAGAAGCAGTCAGAAAGGAAAGTGGATTCATGAACAAAGTCATTTAACACCGTCGGTGACAATGCTCATGGATGTAGAAAAGCTACTCTGTGAGTGCAGTCACTTACAAAGGAATGTAACAAAAGGGACACTAAGCACCGGTTACTGCACTCACAGATGGAAGAAAATAATGAAGCTGATCTATTCGATCAATTTTCCTTTCGATCAATTTTCCATTCGACCAATTTTCCATTCGATCAATTGCTTTCGATAAATTGTTTTCGGTCAATTGCATTCGATCAATTTTCCTAGACCCATATAAAAAGTCTGCTTTCTCTTTTTATCAGTATCCTTTTAACGAGGGTTGGAGAATGACCCTGGCAATTATTGTGATGATCACTGCATGGGGTTCTGAAGCCAAGTGTTGAAAATATAATTGACGGCGACAATTCCTTACGGCGAATTTTCTTGCAGCGAAATTTCCTATTGCGAATTTTCTTGCGGTGAAAATTCCTATTGCGAATTTTCTTGCTGCGAAAATTCCTAATACCGTATTTTCTGATTTCTTTGAGTGATAAAATTTCCTCTGTTTATATCATGAAAATTTAATTAAAAATGTGTGTTCAATTTTTGTAAATTTGACACACAGATGGCAGTGCGTCTGGAGATCGCCAATCTTGTAATTCTTGTTCGAGAAGTATAGAAGCGACTCTGGTATCGGTTCTAACGAGTGCGTAAGAATTCCATTTTTCGGAGCTCGCAGGTCGCCATGAATTGATCCAAAACCAGTGACCCTCCTTGATGATTCCAACATAGTGGTATTCTGTAAATGAACATAAAGAGAACAATATATTAATATTTATGAAAAATAAAGTAAAAAATGTTTTTGCTTAATTTAACCTCTGTCCATTTTATCGTATACCAAATAACTAACTGATAGTGAGCTGACTACCTGATAACGATACGATTTTGTCTAAAATAGGATATCAGGTTCTGTTTCAAACTTGTAGATATCGTTCGTTAAACCCACTTCTATATCTATAGTTAACCTGTATCGGGAAAGGTTGCCATCAGTTGACCAAACTCAGAGGGTTCTTTTGGAGAGAACAAATCGCCACCCTTCTGCGTACAAGATTTCCATGCATCACAATATCCCAAGTTAGTTGCATCCAAATAGATGCAACCAAGACTGTTAGTGTCGGTGAAGTCAGAAGGACATTCAGAGTGAGTTTTCACTGACACTGTTAGAAAATAGATATTGAATACGGTTATAATTCAAATATTTAAATATTTTGTTATATTTCACACCCTTATAATGATTGTATATATATGTTAGGTATATCACCAAATATTTAAATCTATAATCAATGTCTGATTAGGACAAATTTCATTAAAATTTTGTTGACTTCAATTGAAAGTCTTAGTCATTTTTACCGGAATCTGAACTCTCAAAACTGCGCCATCCATATTGGGTGCAGACTGCAACCATTGGACAGACCGAATACGGTCGACTTGTTCCATAACGTACTATGTCAGAAGTCGTACCATTGGAACAGCCTGTGATATAAATAAGTAAAGTAATTTTCTCAACCCATATTCATTATACTGTGAATATTCATTGTAAATTAATTGATTTATTTCAATTTATCCAAAAATCAAGTGAATATTATTAATCAAATATCTTTCTTGAAAACACATTACCAAAACATACATTCAAAAGGAAGTAAGTATATTCAACATATAATAATATAAATCTAATAAATGGACAAGCCCATATATGAAACTTTCTCAAGCCAAGTGGGTAAAGAAATTAGTCTGCTATAAATATTTCACACATCAATGGGAAAATGTAGGTAAAATTAATTTTGCTTTCATAGAAAGAATACAGAGCAAAACTAAACTGAAAAAAATAACATTTATAAATCACTATGAAATAATCAATATCTATTTATTTGATTCAATTGATGAACTATTTTCTATGTTTTCTTATAATAATATCTTATGAATATAATTCCCTGAAGCTTATTCTTCTTGGTGAACATGTGCTGAGGTCGGAGACAGGTATCCAGCAGGTTGACCCTTTTGGACCGGCTATGTTTGGACCTCTAGAGTTTAGTCAAAGTTCAATGTTTGGTATCAGGATGACGACACCTGGGAGATAAACCGGAGAGAGTTCTGTAGGACGTAACAATCCTGATAAATGGTTTAGTGTCATTGGACTTCAAGTTAATAGCGAAAAATGTGTGCTGACCAACCACGATGATACTGCCCCTGGTGAAACAGAATTCACGTTCTAGGTAGTGCTTCATAATGTCAGGGTGGTTCATAAGTACAATTGCTCTTTGTTGGGAGCGCCGTTAAGTGATTTTTGTAATTCTACAAAAATTTTAAGGAGGAAAGTGGATCTAGACTTAACTGTCTTTCGGTTGCGGTTTGTCGATGATAACCGTTAAGCCTTCTTTTTGTTCAGAAATGTTTTCTCCATTCCAAAGCTGTAATATGTTCTTCGGGCTTCTACAGCTTACAAGTACACAGTCGATTTTAGCTTTTTTGACGAATCACTTAGATCTGCCATTGCAAGTCGTACCAATATAGAGATGTCAGCTGGTTCTTGGGTTCAGGTTCAGGCAACTCTACTGGTTGGCCTTGGTGGACTAGGTTGTAGTAGATCTGGAGAGATTGCTTTAACTTTTTGTGTTTTCAATGTATTTTGTGAGTAATTTGATTTAACATATGCTTTCTAATAATAATGTAATTGATACCGTAGATCGTACGAATGCAGCTGGGACATGGAGGCGGAGTTCCGGTACCAGTCCATGAGTCCCGTCAAAAAGAAGGGGATACACCACGGGCTCATTCATTAATGGAGAGCCTGTTGGCTAGAGCTGAGAGCACGACATTTATCCTGATCTCTTAAGGAAAATGGAGTGTGGTTAAATACGATTCCCATACCGTCATAGGGTACACAGCTTGATCCAGAGGTCCTGGTGATAGCCATTGATCTCCGAGTGGGCGCCAGAATCATTTAAATTATAGGTATCCATTTATAAGAAATTTAAAAAAAAACCATGTCCAGGATGGCTCAGTGGATGTGTCGCAGCCATCAATTCTACAGGAGACTACAGTTGCCAATTCCACCATGTCCAGGATGGCTCAGTGGATGTGTCGCAGCCATCAATTCTACAGGAGACTACAGTTGCCAAATCACGTCCAGGACACACCACTTCATTTATTTCCATTGAATATGTATATAAAAATATGTAACATTAAACATTATAAAGCCAAGCGGGCGTA
Source organism: Caprella mutica (assembly GCA_947561585.1). Lineage (NCBI taxonomy): Eukaryota > Metazoa > Arthropoda > Malacostraca > Amphipoda > Caprellidae > Caprella > Caprella mutica. Next base: position 173,756 of record CANNZV010002491.1, read on the forward strand.
TACACTACAGTACGTATACACTGTTTATACTATAAAGTAAAAAATGAAAAGAATTGTAATTGCATTTTTTTTTCATTTCTTATATACGGAGATATATATTATGGGTATACTCCAATTAAACGAAAGCAGCTAGAAACTGAAGAGGGATAGCCTCGCTGTCCCGCGCTTACAAGATGTGGGACATCGAGGGACATTCCTTTTCTGTCCCACGTCTCTTTTCCCTTGCTGTCCCGCGTCTACAAGACGTGGGACAGCGAGGGACGCAAGACGTGACAGTGAGGGACATCCTTCTCCGGTCACACATCTTGTATCCCTCACTGTCCCACGTCTTGGATCCTTCGCTGTCCCACGTCTTACAAACGGAATGGGATTAGACGTGTGACATGCACTTGTCCCTTGCTGTTCTACGTCTTGCAAGACGTAGAATTAGACGTCTGACAGCGAGGAACCCCTGTACAAAACGGCGAGAGTTAGACCCTTTATACTTTATAGCGAGGGGTAATAGACGTCTTAATGCGTGGAACACAGTGCTTTTGATTAGCCGGGTTCTTATTCAATGTGATAGCTCTTTGTGTCCGCTTGGTCTCACTTATTGGTAATTAGAAATCTTTGTCCACTTTTCCCATACTGGAAATATGTTTACAATGCATTTCGTTCGTTAGTCAATTTGTCCGTTAGCCATTTGGTTCGTATGCTCTTTTTTCGTAAGCATTTTGTCCGTATGCCCATTTTTCGTAGCTATGTTGTCTATAGAAATTCTGTCCGCTCACGATTTGATCATCTATATCAGAGGTGGGTAAAATTTAAGCAGCACCAAGGACGATATATTTTGCTCTGAGGGTGAGCAAATCCAACTGGTTTTTTTAGTGATTGACATAGGAAAGAATCAAACCTTCTTCCGTACGAAAGAAAACCTTAATATTAACAGTATTTGAAGAGTTAGGTGATCACTGTAATTGCATCTTGTTTTGACCCTGGAAGAGTCTGATCTGTCCATTTTAGATCTAGGTACTCACCTACTCCTCTCAGGGAGGCATTTAGTTTGTAGCAATTCCAATTGGAATTAGGAGCTTCGAAGGTGATGGTGTCAACCAAAATGTTACCCACGATGCACTCACTTGAAGTTTTCGCCAAACAAAACGCATTCAGTCCTGTTGAATTTAAATACTAAATTTATACTATCACAGACTTTAATAATGATCAAATAATTTTTATTATGTAAGTTTTGATGAAAACTAATACTATGCATAATGAAATGATATTTCAAAGGTTTTATTTTTCAAAATCTTTGTAATTTGTACTAAAAAAAAATATTGTAGCAATAAAAGAGTCTCGTTAATTGACTGAAATCTTAAATATTTAAAAACAACTAATGTTATATATACCTTTTTGATCCGCCATTTTGCCACATCGAATTGCAGAAATATCCTGGTAGATAATTTGACCTGTTAGAGTCGTCATGTCAATGTACTTATTGAAGTACCAAAGCGTAGCCGAAGATACGGTGAAGGAGTAAATTAAGAGAAATATCTTACACAAAATACGTAGATTTCCGACCATGATTTTAGCAGTTGAATTTGTTCTCTTCCTATCCAGACTGAAGTCAAACTGGTAATAATTTGATAGAATTAACAGCAGAACACGCGTGTATGTAGTCGTAATTGCAAAGTAAAAGAATAAAGTATCCAGAATAAAGGCAAACTGATAATAATATGATAAAATAAAATACAGAATGTACGACTGGTAATAATATGATAAAATAAAATACAGAATGTACGACTGGTAATAATATGATAAAATAAAATACAGAATGTACGAATAAGTTGCCATAATTACAGAGCGAAAACCTGTAATTACCCAAAGCCTTATGAATATTAGACAAAAAGTAAAAGAACTTCGTCATGTGATGTCAAAAAGTTTCTAAAAATATAATAAAAACTTGTTATTCATGTTATACCTTGGTGACATTTAGGAATGTTTATTTATTGCTATGGAAACGGAACATTCCAATTGAAGACCTAATTATTGATAACTAATCCAATAGAGCTGCAAATGACTAGCGTTACTTTACGTTAAAATATTTAAATTAATTCAAAATAAAGAAAATTGACTACCACGATCTATAACTTAAAAACTGTTAAATTAGAAAATCTGTTAGAAAACATTAAAATGGTTTAATTGTTTAGTGTATTAACAATTCAACTCCTGTATTGTGTTGGTGGTAAATTTTCTTTAACCAGTTTAAAATTGATATATTTAAAATCAACCCTATTGACAGTTGGTATAACAATATAATGAGACAAATTCTAAATATGAGAGAAATTGGATAAGGTTACATAAGATACATAAATTATGTATCTTTCAGATATATTGATTTTGGTTACACATTGTAATACATTATTTTCACGAGTGCCACGAGTGCCTATAAAATGAACATGTCAATTATACATTGAATATTGTATTATACAGTGAAACTCCTGAGTTATGAAATATTGGTTCCTATTTAACTCAGAGCCATTTCATATCTCGGGGACACTGATAGTTTTCTATGATTAAAATATTGGAGAAAACTATAGTTTTTGAGGGATAAGTAAGACGAAATTCGTGACTTGTATCGTTTTCTATAATTTAAACATAGAAAGTACTTCATAACGCAGGTGCATTTCATAACTCAGGTCTTTCATTACTCGAGTGCTTCATAACTAGAGTCAGAGATGGGCGGGATTGTACTTCCCAAGTACCAAATAAAAGTACTAAGTACCAAGTAAGTACTTCAAGTACTACTTGAAGTAATTTCTAAAAAGTACTTTGAATAAATACATAGAAGTACTTTTTACAAGCACTTGTTACTTTCCAAGTAAAAAGTATCTTATAAAGTACATCCTCTTTATAATAAAATGACAGTCAAACTTACGACGATGTCGCTACAGTTGCTAGATGTTGCCAATGGGATTCAAGATTAGTTCTATAATCTCTGTAAAATTGAATCTTTTTCCCATCTAGAAATGTATTTACAGCACCGTACACACTAACAAACTGGATAAAAACTGTTGGATTTTAATGTTGTCAAAAAATAAAACCTAGAGTTTGAAGAGCCAGAAGAGGTCCAACATGTTGGAAAATTGTTTGTCAAACAGTAGAATCGAAACCAAGACATTGTATACTTCTATGTGAAGATGATATTTTATATATTTTGAATTACGATCATGTACATGAGTGAGCTATATTGACCAATTGAAGTACAATGTCTAAAATTATTTTATGATACCTAAATATCGCAACCAATATTTGCCAAACGCGAACATTGAAAAGAGTCACTGTGATGATGTACTATCAGAGAAAAGAGTCACTGTGATGATGTACTATCAGAGGAAAGAGTCACTGTGATGATGTACCATCAGAGAAAACTCTCTATTACTTGTACTAGTTGCTCATTATTATTTTTTTTATTTCAACGTTTATAATTTCTTTATGCTACTTGCAGTTTTAGAGGATAGCGCTAGGGTTATGCTCTTCAACTAAAAGGATTTAGATTTTGTGTTAGGTAGGCTCGTTTAATCCATTTACTATCGCCTCTTCATTTTCCTCTTCCATCCTTGAGTGCAGTCATTGGTGATTGTGTCCGTTTTCGTCACATTATTTGGTAGGTAACTGTATTCTCGGAGTAGCTTTTCTGCATGATAGGTGACTTAACGTCGGTGATATAATCAGCAAATTGGTAGAAGTTGACGTTAAACCCCAAATAAATCAAATTATATTACTTCCAACTAAATTAGTTAATAAGAGTCACTAGTTTTCTTTTTAGTGTCTATCTGTGTATTAGATTTAACTGTGCTTACGAAATTTTAAATATATTTAGATTTGAAAGCCCTAGAAGCGAAAGCTTATCTAAAGTTCCTTTTAAGAGCAATTATCTCCCGAATTTTTGCTCTAATTGTAAGGGAATTTTAGTTTGATAAATAAATGTTGTAATTATCTTATGCTTCAATATAAATATAACAATAATTAAATTATCGAACTTAATCGGGACAAAGAATAAAAAATAAATTAAAAATTTATAATCCGGTAATAGTCAAACAAAAATATTAAACTAGACCGGTAACTATTATCAAATATCCTATTTTCGAATGTTATATTCGGAAATGTTCATGTTATAAATGGGTCATCGAAAAATCATTTACAATTATTATGCCAATAAAATCCACTATCGACACATATAATGATATAGATGGTAATTTACTATCGAATATAAATATATAAATAATCTAATGATCTCTTATTATAATTTCACGATTGGAGGTAAATGATTTCTGTCGCACTTTTTTCCCTCTAGGTAAAATAATAATCTTGTTTACTGAAGTCTAATTTAGATTATTTTTTTGAGAAAGTTTTTGAAAAATTTAAGATTGAGTGATTGCCCCAATTAATGAACTTCAAAATTTAAATCATCTATGTTAATAATTTCCCTCGTGTGTGTGTGTATTTTTTTTATGTCCGCTTTTACACGATGGGTATTAAACAGGAATAATGTAACTATGATACGCACGAAAATATATTGACTTGATATTTAAATTCCCCTTTTTTTATTCAATTTTTTAATGTGTTTTAACTATGAAATAAATTAGACTATGCAGAAAAATAAAATTTAATTTAATTCATTAAAAGTAACCTATTAACGGGTAATAAATTTGTATTGATGATGACCGGTTATTTTTAATGGGAAAGTACACTAGTCAAATTACAATTCTGCTTGTTCCTTCTTTAAGCAAAAACGGTATGCATGATACCGCAAACTAAACATCTTATTACTGTCTCTTATATTTTGTTCCCCTTATTTTCATTGTGTGCCTCAATTTGCTTTTATCTAATTACTGATTAAAAAGTGGGGGGAATTGAATATGGGTAAAGTGAAGGAAGGGGGTTTTGAAATGGGGGAAGTATAGGTGGGGCACATGCACGGTAGAGGAACTGTTCGGTAATAGGGAATTACACCTTTTGGAACTGGGAGAATATAGTCTACGGAAATGACATCTAACATTTGATTTACTTTTACTTATCTTCAGCAACGAATGAATTTAATGCTTCTACTGGTTTCAATTAAATGATTGTAATTAATTATATAATCACAATTAATTATAAAAAGCAAATACGAAAAATATAATATTTAATTTTAAATAGGAATATTTATAATACAAAAACTAATAAGATTCTCAGATAGAGAATCAATTAGATATGTAATTAAAAGATTAGTAATTATATAATTTCTTCAAATACATGAAAGTATAGAACACAGTTTTATTGGAATTAATTGATATCTGTTGATAATCAGTAACCTTTACTTATTAGCACTCGTACAATATAAATATTGAAAAATGTCAAATGAAAAAATTTAATTCAACATAAGGTATGAACAGAAAAATAGTAGAATAATTCAATATAACTTTATTACTCAACTCTTTTTCATAACTCATATTATGGTTACTAATTTTATCAGAATTTCCTGTACTTTCTATGCAATCAAAATAGAACAAACAAACACACAAACACGATTTTTTCTTAATTTAATGGTAGAAAACATTAATTAAAACAGTACACGACAAATTAGTGGAGAAAAAACTAAAGTTTCACAAGTTTTCTTGGTATTTAACCAAGAAATTTAGTTAAATAATATAGGGTAGTTAGCGAGCAATAATAAATAAAATATAAATTAAAATAAAAGTTATATAATAATTATATATTTTTTTTTTCTTACGTGTCTAAGAATGTGGAACCATCCAATAACTGAGAATTTACTCTATTCTTTTGTGGCACCTCTAAGGTTTGAAATAGGATAAGTAATTTAGGATAATTCTTTTAAGGTTACTAACTCATTGATTGGCTGGAACGCACCCGCCAGGCAACAGGGGGCGGAGCACTAACGGTGTGTAGTGCTCCGCCCCTTGTTGGATCCCCTCCCCCTTGAAGACGCCAATTCAGAGTAAATTTAACCTTAAAGATATTATCATAAAAACATTATGCTTGCAGCACCGTATCAACAGAAACTTATGCGGTAGAGAAAATAGCTGTAAAACCTATATTTTAGAAGATAGAAACATTACCTTTCGGACTCACGGATACTCTCTGATCTTGAATTACTTGTGCCAGAATGAAAACTATGATTATACACACGAAGAGGAATTTATATCAAATACGATTATCTGTGAATAATATGTTAACGTATAATTCCATTAAATACTAGAAATGTACGCATATCATACCTCATAGGAATGGAATTTATATTGGTGTAATAATAGATTAAGTGATATCCCTTCTTTATCTTTTATTTCTCCACCATAAATTCTATCTGGGTTGTTACACCTTTTGTGTCAGACTGATGAACTAATGTTCTTCACCTCCTATTATTTTCTGTATATTAAATTATCTAAATATGAACTAAATTTGATATCAAAGACAAGTCTTTAAATGAATACTTTACTCCTGGATAGACTCAAACTAAATCCAGAAAGATCTTACTTAAAGTTCTAATTCTAACCTCCACACTAAACTCTTTTAGAATTCACACTTCTAAGAAAATCTATAATTGCATCTGGATGTGGAATAAATAATGGAATATCTATGGAATAATTATTCTATTCAGTTGCGAAGTTTGCCTATCAAAATCTTTTTAAATCACACCGCAGCAGATATATGATCAAATTTCTTGGGATTTAGATTGATAAGGAAAAATTGATAAGGAAGCTTAGCTATATTGATTATAATCTTTAAAAAATTTACTCTAGTGACCTTAAATCATATTTATCTAGCAAACTGATTGTTTTCTAACCCTTGCTTCATTTTTTACATGTAAATATCTAACGTTTATAGTCAGAAACTCAGAATGCATTAAAGATTGAATGGTATTTTCAAATTCTTAATAAATTTATAAAAATAATAACCAAATTTATTATTCTGAGTGATAAAATAATCTATGTTGATATCAAAGAAGGGGATTCTCAAGATGGCTTGGAAATAATTTCACTCGTCTAATTTTTGATAATCTGACACACAGAATTCATTGTGCCACTAGTTTCTTGTTTCTTTACGTAATGTGTATCATCCAAGTGAGCGACCTCAGCATCTGTGTCATATGGAGCCTATTCCTCTGTACGTGGATGCCATTCTTTGGAACTTACGGGTCGCCATGAGTTGATCCAAAACCAGTGACCATCCTCCTTGATAACACCAACATAGTCGCCAGCTGTGAATGATAAAAAAAATTAATTTGCCAAAAATGAATGATAAATAAGGTAAGGAAGTATATCAACAAGATTTGAAAATCTACATAATCCTCAATCTTTATTTCATAACAGAAAACTAACTGATGGGGAACTAACTATTAAATTTCGCCACAACATCTTTGGTAAGAATAATTTTTAATATATATTACACACATGAAAAGGGAAAGTTATTCGAAAGTCTTGTAACTTCTGAAGGTTCTTTTGCAGAGAACAAATCGCCTCCTTTCTGCGTACAAGATTTCCATGCATCACAAAATGGTATATGTTTTGTCTCCAAATAGATGCAACCAAGATTGTTATTGTCGGTGAAGTCCGTAGGACATTCAGTTTTCAGTGACACGGCTAGAAAGGTGATATTTGACAAAGATAGAAATCTATTTGGAGGTGTTATATTTCACATATTCGAAATGATTGTATAATTGTTACGTATATCACCATATTTTGAATATAAATTCTTCTTTTAGAATCTATGTTTGATTCACAGCTTTAGTTATTTTTTTTTACCAGAATCAGAACTTTCAACAGTGCGCCATCCATTTTGGGTGCAGACTGCAACCATAGACGGACAGATTGCATACGGTTGCCTTGTTCCATAAGGTACCATTTCAGAAGTCAAGCGATTGTCACAGTCTGTAATGTAAATAGATATAGTAATCATATATCTTAACATATTATTGTAAATATTCCACCTATTATTCTAAATTCTTCACCTATTATTGTAAATGCTCAATCCATTATTGTAAATGCTCAATCCATTATTAAAAATTCTCCACCTATTATTCTAAATGTCCCTATTATCTACCTTAGATCTAGATACTCACTTTTTCCCGTCATTGTGACATTTCGTCTGTAGCAATTCCAATTGGAATTAGGGGCTTCAAAGGTGATGGTTTCAACCAGAATGTTACCCACGATGCACTCACTTGAAGTCTTCGACGAACAAAACGCATTTAGTCCTGTCGAATTTAAATACTCTATTAAAAATAGAACGGACACTCGCAGATCACCTTACTTCGATGCCACTAAATGTTTTATGTTCATTTTGACCTTTTCGTGATCTTGACCTTTCACCCAATCGGTCCCAAATTCTGATCAAATGATTCCTGTATAATAATTTATCATCCTACCAAATGTTGAGCAGTTTATTTGATTACTTTTTGAGTTATAATTGACCATGACCTTCACTTTACGCCCGGTTGCTCCCAAAATCCAATAAAATGGTTTATGGATAATGACCAATCGTCCTACCAAATTTCAGAAAATTGAATCCAATACTTTTTGAGTTATGCGAATAACAAGATTCTATATCAGGATTACAAATAAGTAAATAAATGCAATTAAAACCTTACCTTCTGCAATTTTACGACGGTTATTATCATAGACTTCAATAATTAAATCAGTTTCAGAGTGGGAGGTTTTGGAGTTGTTCAAAATAGTGGCTTGACCATCAAATTCATCAAAAGAATTTTCATAATGTAGGTATTAATTAATACACAGAATTTAATTCTTAAAGGTCCTTTCCAGGCTCCAGAAAAAATTATTAGTTTATTACCTAATAGTATAGAACTAAGATCATAATTGTGCAAACCATATACAATTCGGTTCGGTAGATATTATATTATTTGCGTTTAATCTTTTTTTACTATGTGTGCAACAATTATACGAATCACTAATCTGACGCTGAAGAAGAATATTGTACACTCTTTGTTTTGATTTGCAATTTGAGTTTCATAAACAAATCATGCGCTTTCAGTCTGTTTTAAGACATTGTTTTCTCAAGTATTTAAACGTTACTATAAAAAGTTTATCCAATTTTATACTTTTAAACGAATGTCAAATATATTTAATATACCTAATACCTAGTTGACAATCATAACAAATGGTGTACATTCTTTTTCAAACTGAAAATTAGTAGCAAGTCGGAAGCAAAATAGGTATTGAAGAGTTTTGATTATTGAAATATTTAAAAGCATATAAAGTTAAAAATATATGCTATCAAGTTTAATGCAGTTTGCGGAAAAATGATTATAAAAAACGCTAGCCTCGTTGATTTCAGCAATAACAAATATTTGCTTGGAGGGGACCTATGAGTAATGAATAATATTTCAAATAATCTATTTTTTCGAAATCTTTGTCATTTGCACCAACAAATGAGAGTCTCGTGAACTTAGTTGAATTAGTTAGCTTAGTTAGTTGAATGCAAGTACAATTATATTTTACATACCTTTTTGATCCGCAATTTTGCCACATCGAATTGCAGAAATATCCTGGTAGATAATTTGACCTGTTAGAGTCGTCATGTCAATGTACTTATTGAAGTACCAAAGCGTAGCCGAAGATACGGTGAAGGAGTAAATTAAGAGAAATATCTTACACAAAATACGTAGGTTTCCGACCATGATTTTAGCAGATGAGCTTGCTCTCTTCCTATCCAGACTGAAGTCAAACTGGTTATGATATGATAGATTTAACAGCAGAACACGCGTGTAAGTAGTCGTAATTGCTAAGTAAAAGTAATAGTAACTAATTGTGCTGTACTAAAAAGTTTCTGAAAATATAATACAGAACTGATATTCGAGGTATAACTTCTAAGCCTTTTAGGTTATGTTTATTTATTACTATGGAAACGAAGTATTTTTATAAACGACTGAATAGATAACCTCATTCAGTAGAATTAAAACTCTCTAATTATTTTACATGCAACTAACTTTTAAACTTTGCTCCAGAAGAATTTTTTCAAACTCAATAAAACTGTAACTGCAAACTGTAGAAGCAAACTCATAGAAACAAGGTTTCATTTCAATTTCTGAATACTTCAGAATACAGTTAGTTGGATATTAACATGCATGCAGTAACTTCTTTAACAAATCAATCGTAATTGTCAGGAAATTATTAGACTCTGTACGTTTTTATGCCTCATACATTTATGTACCTGTATATATAGTGAGCAGGTTGTAACACATAATCTTTTTTAATATATAATCTAACCCAATTCATCAAGTAATATTTTCAAATATAGAATACGGACAATATTTAAATCATCGAACTTTTCTTTAAAAATATATTAGATTAAATTCAGAGTTAGGATTAAACATTCGACTAATCAACTATCGAAAAATACAAATTATAATTTACTAACGAATATAATCTATTCTACTGATTTGTAATTACAATTTCCCAATATTGAGTAGAACTGGTCATCGTATTCTTTTTTACTAAAGAGTTGATGATCATCATTGTTTTTTGATTATTATGAGTTGTTACTAAAAACTGATTTTAGTGACCAACCTACACTAGTGTAATACCCGACAAAAATGACGGCGTATAATTTCATTCTCATTTTTAAATTATCTGAATAAAGTTATTAAGATTTTCAGAAAATTATTCAATTTATTGTAATATAGATTAGATATCTGAATTTTCAGTATCTGATTTCACCAATTATTCGTATTTTTTGGTCTTCCTGATTTTAAATTCTAAAAAACGTAATTTTCATCCAGGTTTTTATCATCCAGAATTGTCATTTTCTGCTATCCGGATTTCGCTAGTGCATCACCTGTTAAATTACGGACTCTAATTTTATTTCAATATCCGGATATTTTGACTTGCCTATTTTTTCAGTGTTTAGTTTTTTTTAATTAAATTTTTCTGTCCTGTAAAGTAATAAAAGACAGATAAGAAAGAAACAGATTTTGAAGTACATAGAATTAAAAAACATAATCCAAGAAATGAAATAATGAAAAGATATGCATAAAGCATTAAAAATACATACCTAGGTAGCAATGTTTCTCGGAGAAACATTTTTCCATTATTGACAATGTTGTAACAATGTTAGATCAATGTTACTACAAGAAACATGATAACATCGCTACCTGGGATTCAATAATACAAATATCGACAAGAAAACATAACAAATTAATCCTCTGCTTTACCATGTCTTTAATTGTTTCTAATTCGCTTCAAATCAGACCAAAGTGTTAGTCAATTTCTCTGCCGAGTAGTCACTTTAAATGCAAATGAGAGAAATTCACAACAAGATGCCACCACAAACAGAAATTGGAACAATCGGTTTGATTGAAGTGAGCAGTTAAAGTAACTGTGATTGGTAGTACTGCTTGTGATTGGTAGTACCGCTTGTGATTGGTAGTACTGCTTGTGATTGGTAGTACCGCTTGTGATTGGTAGTACTGCTTGTGATTGGTAGTACCGCTTGTGATTGGTAGTACTGCTTGTGATTGGTAGTACTGCTTGTGATTGGTAGTACCGCTTGTGATTGGTAGTACTGCTTGTGATTGGTAGTACCGCTTGTGATTGGTAGTACTGCTTGTGATTGGTAGTACCGCTTGTGATTGGTAGTACTGCTTGTGATTGGTAGTACCGCTTGTGATTGGTAGTACCGCCTGTGATTGGTAGTACTGCTGGTGATTGGTAGCATTTATAATTAAGGCACACATTTATTAATTAAGTTGATAAATTATATCTTAAATTGAAATGCAACGTAAGTTAAATTAAGTATTATCGTATAGTACAATCACTGATAATTTGTTTCGGGAAAATCTACTTCTGTACCTAAATAATAGTTAAATTGATAAAAATAACAACCAGTAAAAAAATGAAATGTTTATGTGTTTAGTGATGAGTTTCATATAAAAGGAAATTCTCCTTTTTAGAGAAAATGTGTTTGTTGTTCTAAATAATCTTTTAAACGTTTTAAATGAAATACCTATAAATTTACGTCAATGAACAATAAAAACGAACTTTAAAAACTATTTTATTGCTCATTTTGTTAATTTATGCTAATACTTAGGTAATATGTCCGTGGAATTTATTGTTTGTCATTTTTGTAGTACTTTCATGTTATTCTTTAATGTTTTTATTGAATAAAAGTTATTTATTGTACGTATATAGATAGCAATATACACTATACAGTTGCCTTATTATCTATTTTCGTTCAATATGGCTTAGTAATTGATATCTGAAGATATAATATAATTAAATTCATATTTTAAAATTAAAAATTAAAAGAAAAATTAAAAAAAAATTTAAAAAAAATTAAAAAAAATTAAAAAAAAAAATTAAAAAAAATTAAAAAAAAAAAAAAAAAAAATTAAAATCATATTTTATTGAATATCAATTCCATTGAATGACTTAACTATTCGTGTATATGGAAACACAATTCGTCAGCATAGCAATGAAATTAATTAACCTCAATGTAACACTAAATTATACCATAAATATTAGCACTGAATAATCATTTTTAGTAACGTTTCAATATCACACGAAGAGTTCTTCATGCTCTTATCTTGCCAGGTAATATAGCCATCAACCCATCGTAATTATGGTTATAGCTCAACAATTACGGCAAATAAAAAGTCCACAGGAAAAGCGCCCTCTAGGAAAAATGCCCACAGGAAATATGCCCCTGTGGTCATTTTTCCGGTGGACTTTTTTCCGGTCACATATATGTATAACCAGTTTGATAGGAATCGAGAAGATTAATAAACTAAAATAAATGTTGGTAGGTATGCAGTAAAATGGTGGACCAAAAAGGTAAGTAAATTATATATACCGTATGTATACGTATGTCACAACATTCGTTGGAGGATAAGTGGCATCTAGTATTAATGCGTGTTTTTCTATTGTTCTAATTGATATTTAATTTTATTTGACATTATTTCTAGGTCGATTTTTCAAGGCCAGAAATTGTACAGCCTTCATTTTTTTATGTAAATAAATGTTTATTATATGAACAAAAGGAAAATCGTAATGATGATGTAAAGCATTTAAATTTTATATATTAGTGTTAAGATGCGAATTTAGTGAATTCATTAATAGAGGTTGCATTTGAATAATTAGAGCCTGGACTTATAGTTCTTACGAAACAAGTTGAAATAAAACTGAAAAGAGTTTAAATTGTTTTCAAAAAGTAGTCATATAGTCGGAAAACTATAGTCATATAGGCGGAAAAAGTAGTCATATAGTCGGAAAAGTAGTCATATAGTCAGAAAAAGTAGTCATATAGTCAGAAAAAGTAGTCATATAGTCTGAAAAGTAGACATATTTTTGGAAAAAGTAGTCATATAGTCAGAAAAAGTAGTCATATAGTCGGAAAAGTAGTCATATAGTCGGAAAAAATAGTCATATAGTCGGAAAAGTAGTCATATAGTCAGAAAAAGTAGTCATATTTTCGGAAAAAGTAGTCATATAGTCAGAAAAAGTAGTCATATAGTCGGAAAAAATAGTCATAAAGTCGGAAAAAATAGTCATATAGTAGTCAGATGAAGTAGTCATATAGTAGAAAAAAAATTGTTATTGACTGACTCCAAAAATTTACTCATTTTATTCCACATTATAGAAGCCTTTGTTAAAATTGTTCCAGATTAACCGTGACAATCTAATATATCATGTTTATTTATGAATAGGGAATAGACTATAATGTTTAATTATTAGCAATAAAGCCAACGCACCATTCACTGTGGCTGTGTATATGTGTTTAACTGCTCAGTATAGACTATAATAAATAAACAATATTTCTTTTTTTTCTTTATTGCCAAGCGTATTATTAATTTATTATGTATAGTGTGATTCCCCTCAACCGAAATATACTCAATATAGTTACTTATTCGTCCTTTTTAAGTATTATTCTACCAAACCTAGAAGTGAATGAATTCTCCCTTCACCATTTCGACAACTATAATCTCCCCCCGTCCCCCGGGAGTTCGCATGAGGGTCAGACCCAATTCCCGGTACTAGTTTCTGCTATTTACTTTCAGTATTCCTAATGAAGAGTGAAACGTTCAATGACAGTCTTGGATTCGTCGGTAAGTTTTCGAACATTTTGATCGTGAAATAAAATGTAGCAACTAAAATCAGAACTCAATTTGTATTTACTGAAAAGTAGAATAAATTTTGGCAGTTATCTTTAATTCAATGAAATTATACTTAATCTTGCAGTACTTTTATCTTACAGATTCAATTGAGAATAATTCGTTCATACTGCAGCCACTCATTATGTCCAGATATTATTGGAATACGATCGGTGGCAGTATTGGTCGATGCCATCGTATTTCATTGGCTAGCCAATAATAGGAGAAAACAGCTCATAAAATGTGACTGGGGATAGGTACCTATAACCTCACAACACTAGCAACAAATATAACTTTACATCACGGTAGACCGACCTAGATAGCAATGTTTCTGGAGACAACATTGTTTCAATATTGGCAATGTTTTAACAACAACATCGTAATAATACTGGCAATGTTTTAACAATATTCCCAACAAATAATATTTCCTTGGAAGAAAACAAGGAAGGCAGGAATTTCAAACTGCCTAATTTTCACTCGTAAAAAATGATGTGAACAGACAAATGTTAGTAGTACGCTAATAGACAAATGATAGGTTGCAATGAATTGAAAAAGATCTATATTTACTATCAATCATCATGCACATGATATTTTAATTATAAATGGATATATCAATAGAATAAATGTAAGTAAATGGACTGAATAAAATATATATATATTTATTTCCACGATGAGCAAATGTAGGAAATACGTTATGATTTTTCCATAAGCATTCATATTTTTTTTCAATTTTAAATGAATATCTTGTAAGTAACACCATTAAATCTGGAAAGTTTAAAGTTAAACATGTACAAATAAACATGTAGCTACAATTTACCATTGTCAATACATAGAACTCATGTGGAGTGAACATAAGTACTTGGGTACAAAACATTTGATGCTTATACCTAACCTTTTTTCAATATATTCTGACAATGAAATTTAACTCAAAAGTATACAAATTATTTTAGATATTTTTTTTATAATTTTCATTGAATATTTGCCCATGAATGTCTCGAACCAAAAATTATAATGCAAGTCTCTCGAAATTTTTGAGGAAATAATTCAAAAGAATATATGTCCAAAATGCTATCTTTAACTTAGAAAACCATTAAAGCCGTGAATGGAACCGAATGGCACCGAATGGTACCGAATGGCACCGAATGGTACCGAATGGCACCGAATGGTACCGAATGGCACCGAATGGAGGCTTATTTCAACCGAATGAGGAATACCGATGAACAAAGAATATTCATTAACTGTGTTTATTTTTGGCATTGTTTACTGTAAATAGATATAGCACTGAACCTATATTTTTGTACTACATGTTTCCATTCGGTAAATAGTTCTAACGACTTAACATAGCCAATTATATTGGTAAAAGTCAGTGATTGAATTCCTATTAGATTTAGATGTTAGACATTTTGTTCAATTATTTGCTCTTACAAAGGTTTTACGTAAGTAATAATCACACTCTCTAATATTCTAGTGGCAGAACATAGCCATCAAATATCATCTTTAGTCCCTTGTACAAATTTTATCCCTACATTTGCAAAGGACTCAGCAGAAGGGGACATTTAATGGGAGGACAAATAAACATGAAATTCTCTCGTAAGTTTTATTATAAATTTAACAGACATACTCCATCAAACCAATAAAGCATACAATATATTTATAAAATATATTGATTTTATATTAGTAACAAAGTTAGATAGCTAACCAAAATAATATTTATTGAGAATTTGAAAAACAATAAACACTATATATAAATAATGCTGAATTTCAGTTAATGACAATTAGAGTGATTTTCGTGATTTTATCAGGCCATGATTCGTGGTAGTTGTTAGCTAAGTTCGAATATACCGCTAGGTTGTTACGAAATATCATTTAAACTTAGTTACGACATATTATTTAGTTCGTTAGGACATATTATTTAGTTAGTTATGACATTTTATTTAGTTACGACATATTATTTAGTTAGTTATGACATATTATTTAGTTAGTTATGACATATTATTTAGTTAGTTATAACATATTATTTAGTTAGTTATGACATATTATTTAGTTAGTTATGACATATTATTTAGTTAGTTATGACATATTATTTAGTTAGTTATGACATATTATTTAGTTAGTTATGACATATTATTTAGTTAGTTATGACATATTATTTAGTTAGTTATGACATATTATTTAGTTAGTTATGACATATTATTTAGTTACGACATATTATTTAGTTAGTTACGACATATTATTTAGTTACGACATATTATTTAGTTAGTTACGACATATTATTTAGTTAGTTATGACACATAATTTAGTTAGTTATGACATTTTATTTAGTTACGACAAATTATTTAGTTACCACAAATCATTTAGTTACGACAAATCATTTAGTTACGACATATTATTTAGTTACGACATATTATTTAGTTAGTTACGACATATTATTTAGTTACGACATATTATTTAGTTAGTTATGACATATTATTTAGTTACGACATATTATTTATTTAGTTACGACATATTATTTAGTTAGTTACGACATATTATTTAGTTACGACATATTATTTAGTTAGTTACGACATATTATTTAGTTAGTTATGACATATTATTTAGTTAGTTATGACATTTTATTTAGTTACGACAAATTATTTAGTTACGACAAATCATTTAGTTACGACATATTATTTAGTTACGACTTACGACATATCATTTAGTTACGACGTATCAGGTAAGAAGTTACAGTGACACAGAGAGTTACAGCGAAATGAGAGTTACAGTGACACAGAGAGTTACAGTGAAATGAGAGTTACAGTGACACAGAGAGTTATAGTGACACAGAGAGTTACAGTGGCACAGAGAGTTACAGTGACACAGAGAGTTACAGTGACACAGAGAGTTACAGTGACACTGAGAGTCAAAGTGACACAGAGAGTTACAGTGGCACAGAGAGTTACAGTGACACAGAGAGTTACAGTGACACAGAGAGTTACAGTGACACTGAGAGTTACAGTGAAATGAAACTTACAGTGACACAGAGAGTTACAGTGACACTGAGAGTTACAGTGACACAGAGAGTTACAGTGAAATGAGAGTTACAGTAACACAGAGAGTTACAGTGACACAGAGAGTTATAGTGACACAGAGAGTTATAGTGACACAGAGAGTAGTTATTATATTATTATAATGTATATACATTATTATTATAATGTAGTTATTGAATATCATTACATTTGATGTTATTATCCTTTCCTATACCTCCATTCGGTAAATAGTCCTACCGTCGTCATTGTAGGCCTACCTACCTTCTATAAAACCCGTCATATTATCTTTCAATTTTTTAATTTCTTTTGATTTCTTTTATCATCAATAAATTTTATGTAACCTTTTAAACATTACAGATTGCTTTGAAAATGATTCATGTTTGAATAGAAACGTCAGTTTTGAAAATAATGAAAAAATTGTAATTGTTTTTATTTTTTAGCCTACTCCTTCATTTTAAAATTTACTTTAATTATTATTAATTATAATTACAGTTACATAGAAAATATGTACTCTAAACTTAATATGGACCAAACATAAAACATTAAGGGAAACTATAAAAATAATATAAAATACCTAATAATACCTACATGATTACTTATAAAATCGGTTCTAGACATGTTCTGGACAGAGAAAACAAAGAAATTATTCTTTAGCATTACAGAAGGGAAGAAAATAATGGACCTTAAAAGTAAATGAGCATTTAATATATAGTATCAGCATAAAGCGTAAGACGTTGTATAAGTTTTGACATGTATCTAGATTCCTCACTTAATTATATTCAATTTTTATTTTATATGCAAACAAGCAACGCTTTTGAGTTTTGAAAAAGTAGTAAAGTAGCGACGCTGCCGTTGGCGTTACGTACCGCTACACAAAGAAAAAGCGGACAGCTTGTCGCGTTACAAGTAGTGGTGCTGTGCTTTTACACAATTACAAATACTAGTTATACTAAATGAACTACTAAACTATAGGTAGGTATAAATGGAATTGGCTACCTATGTAAATTTATATTTTACAAATAAATAAGTTCAAAAGAAACCAATTATCCTAGCCAGAAATAATAAAATTATTGGTAATGACCTAGGTAGGTACCTACCTAGGTATAAAATATTAAGATAAAATGCTTGATGCATATCTAGAGAATTTGAAAGAGATAAGATAAAATTATTATAAGTTTAGCTCACGGTAATCATGTGATTTCAAATCATTTTGATTATCTCTTGATTTTTTCAGTAATAGAACTGAGATGGTATCAAGATCACAGAACATTGTTCTGTGATCAGGATGTTTCAGAAGAAAACTTCACAAATTCAATAGTTCACATCAGATTCATAAGTGATAGGTATCAGCTTGGTATCAGCTGTTGTGGGCTTGTGCGTGTTAGCCTGTTAGGTACCATTTATTTACTATGGGAGTTACAGCAATACAGTGTTCAGAAAGTTGGTATGAATTGAAGAAAGTGGTATATGATACTTACACTTGTGAATTAGCTAATCGCCTAATCCCTATATTAGCCTATAGGTAGGTATACGTTAATTTTACAATGAACTGGAACAGAGACAGAAATCTCTACAGAGTTGGCAGCACCAGACTCTAATTCATGGTAATAAATTACACCGACTTGTCGGTGGAAATTTTCTCCTTTGAAAATACCTAATATTCTGGCTAAGTTGGTGGATTTTTAGCTAGTTAGGGAAACAGGTAAACCATGTTTTAAAGTATGGACAAAGTCGCCAGTATATTGGCGACTTTTGAGTAGTCTAATAAGTTGGAAAACCTGTAAATATTAAATAACAAGTAAATCACTCCTAAAAAAGTCTCAAGAGACACTCATGCATCAGGCATGAAGTATAAGGTAATAATAAGGATGTTTCCAAGTGTAAAATCTTCATTAGGACCAGTCTGTATTTGGTGCACTAAATTCCACTGACTTTTTGAATTTGCTAAAAAAAAATCCACCATAAAATTCCACTAATTTGGCTGCGCTGATCCACCAACATTTTACCCATTTTCCTACTGAAAATTAATGGTAACATAGGAATTAAATATTAATAGTTAAAAATCTACTGACTTTGACAGAATATTATTTTCAATGGAGAAAGATTCCCAGACTGCAGAAACTGTTAGCGTCAGACCGGGTGGCTTTGCGCACTTCAACATTCCGGGTGAAGTTGCGCATCGGTAATTGACGGTGAATGCGTGAAAATATTTCAAATCTGACAACACCATTGGAAAGAGCAGCTCTTAAACCCTCTAGTGCATAAATTTCACGAAAATCGTAAGAGATTAAGTATAGATACTAAGTGTTCAAACAGAGACCTATGTTTTTTATGGCAAAATAATTATTTTGGACTAGAATCGAATCTCCGCGAACTATGCTGTAGTGTTGAAAATTATGCTCCAATTTGATTGCAATTTACGTTGGATACGCATACCTAATTTACTGCAGATTAACGTCATGTAAGATGATTTTAATAATAATTATAAATTATTGAGATATAACCAATATACTAGATGCGCAACATCACCCTGGGAATATTTTAATTCACGGGTGGACTTGCGCACATTTATTAATAAAGTTAAAGAGCTCTTATTCATTAATAAACCTGTGATATTCATCCCCGATACTCCTATATCACGGCAATTCCACAGCAGTCTCACGGCAGTTGCACAGCAGCCTCACGGCAGTTGCACAGCAGCTCACGGCAGTTGCACAGCAGCTCACGGCAAATGCACAGCAGCCTCGCCCTCACGGCAATTGCACAGCAGCCTCACGGCAATTGCACAGCAGACTCACGGCAATTGCACAGCAGACTCACGGCAATTGCACAGCAGCCTCACGGCAATTGCACAGCAGACTCTAGGCAATTGCACAGCAGCCTCACGGCAATTGCACAGCAGACTCACAGCAATTGCACAGCAGCCTCGCCCTCACGGCAATTGCACAGCAGCCTCACGGCAATTGCACAGCAGACTCATGGCAATTGCACAGCAGACTCACGGCAATTGCACAGCAGACTCACGGCAATTGCACAGCAGACTCACGGCAATTGCACAGCAGACTCACGGCAATTCCACAGCAGACTCACGGCAATTCCACAGCAGACTCACGGCAATTCCACAGCAGACTCACGGCAATTCCACAGCAGACTCACGACAATTCCACAGCAGACTCACGGCAATTCC
>CANNZV010002492.1:0-95921 GCA_947561585.1 Caprella mutica
GTATATATTTTTGCGACAGTTTTGATTAAATCTAGAAATATCAGGTGTATTTTGATACTTAGGTAAGGAAAGGTCCAATTTCTTGATTATGTGATAATCAGAGATGGGCGAAAAGTACATCGAAAGTACTTAAGTACTAAGTACAAGTACTCGTAAATCAATGTACTTGAAGTAGTTGCCCAAGTACTCAAATAATAAAGTACTTTCAAAGTACAAGTACCAAGTACTTTTTAAAGTACTTAGAAGTACCAAGTACATTTACTACACAATTAAAAGAATAATAATTTATACTGTTAACTCTGATAGTACATCTCTTCAGTGACTTTTTTTCTGATAGTACATCTTCTCAGAGACTTTTTTCTCTCATAGTACATAATCATAATGACTCTTTTCTCTGATAGTACATCATCGCAGTGACTCTTTTCTCTGATTGTACATCATCATAATGACTCTTTTCTTTGATAGTACATCATCGCAGTGACTCTTTTCTCTGATAGTACATCATCACAGTGACTCTTTTCTCTGATATTACATCATCAGAATGACTTTTCTCTGATAGTACATCATCGCAGTGACTCTTTTCTCTGATAATACATCATCATAATGACTCTTTTCTCTGATAGTACATCATCGCAGTGACTCTTTTCTCTGATAGAACATCATCATAATGACTCTTTTCTCTGATAGTACATCATCGCAGTGACTCTTTTCTCTGATAGTACATCATCGACAGTGACTCTTTTCTCTGATAGTACATTATCATAGTGACTCTTTTCTCTGATAGTACATCTTCTCAGTGACTCTTTTCTCTGACAGTACATCATCACAGTGACTCTTTTCTCTGATAGTACATTATCATAGTGACTCTTTTCTCTGATAGTACATCTTCTCAGTGACTCTTTTCTCTGATAGTACATCATCACAGTGACTCTTTTCTCTGATAGTACATCATCACAGTGACTCTTTTCTCTGATAGTACATCATCACAGTGACTCTTTTCTCTGATAGTACATCATCACAGTGACTCTTTTCTCTGATAGTACATTATCATAGTGACTCTTTTCTCTGATAGTACATCATCACAGTGACTCTTTTCTCTGATAGTACATCATCACAGTGACTCTTTTCTCTGATAGTACATCATCACAGTGATTCTTTTCTCTGACCGTACATCATCACAGTGACTCTTTTCTCTGATAGTACATCATCACAGTGACTCTTTTCTCTGATAGTACATCATCACAGTGACTCTTTTCTCTGATAGTACATCATCACAGTGACTCTTTTCTCTGACAGTACATCATCACAGTGACTCTTTTCTCTGACAGTACATCATCACAGTGATTCTTTTCTCTGATAGTACATCATCACAGTGACTCTTTTCTCTGATAGTACATCTTCTCAGTGATTCTTTTCTCTAATAGTACATCATCACAGTGACTCTTTTCTCTGATAGTACATCATCACAGTGACTCTTTTCTCTGATAGTACATCATCACAGTGACTCTTTTCTCTGATAGTACATAATCACAGTGACTCTTAACTCTGATAGTACATCATCACAGTGACTCACTGTACACGTCCACACGCTTATAATTCGTCAATGTGTTTGGTAAATATTGGTTGTGATATCTAGGTATCATAAAATAATTATGTTCAATGTACTTAAATTGGTTAATATAACTCGTAGTCTCTATACATGATTGTATGTCATAATATATGAATATTCACCGTCACATAAAAGTATACAATGTCTTACAGTCTTAGTTTTCGATTCTACTGTTTGACAAAGTTTTCAATTTTACTGCTTGACAAACAATTTTCCAACATGTTGGACCTCTTCAAACTCTTTTCTTTATCCAGTTGCTGTAAATACAGTTTTGATGAGAAAAAGAATTAATTTTGTACAGATTTTAGAACTAATCTTTTTAAATCTCTTGACTGAAAGGAAAAAATGTACTTTGCAAAGTACTTTTTACTTGGAAAGTAACAAGTACTTGTAAAAAGTACTTCTAAGTAATTATTCAAAGTACTTTTTAGAAAGTACTTCAAGTAGTACTTGAAGTACTTACTTGTTACTTAGTACTTTTACTTGGTACTTGGGAAGTACTTTCCCGCCCATCTCTGGCAATGCTATATATTATAATTTTTGTATTGAGTGATTTGTAATGTTAACAGTACAATTAACCTTTCATGTATTGAATTTAATGTGAAGTACATTATTATTTTAACCTGTACAAATTTAGAATAACAATGTTAATTGTACAGTCCAAATTGTGAATGAAGAAGCATCAATTTAATATTGAAGTAATGCTAAATTTCTTTCTTTGATACAATAATTTTCTTTCATATTTAACCGCTTAAATAATCAAATTGTTGATAAAAAGGTTATATCCTATAGATTGAAAACTTTCTTTTCAAACTTTGCAGAATACTTAGAATAGTACCAACATAAGCTTTACAGGTTACAATTTCCAGTGAGTGTGGTTTTGCATTTTATTGTTTAAGAGTTGCTTTTACGCAACTCTTGTCATATATGGATTAATTTCAATTTTGATTTGTTACTAGTTGTGATAAGCAAAAAAAAAACATATTCATTATATCAAAAATAACGTTTTATTTCTGAAAAAACACCAGGGTAAAAAAAACACACCCAAAACTTGTTTTTTTATAAAAAAAAATTCAGAAGAAATAGTTTTTTTTTCACAAAATGTGGATAATTCCGATGAATAATATATGTGAGACTGATTATATGTAGTAAATAAACGTCCACATTAATATTTTATGTATGTACACACAGAGAAAGGATTAGTTGAATCAAATCATATTTGATTTGTTTGGACTAAATTTTATGGTTTATCTGTGCGCCTACCTACGTGGTGAGTTGCAGGTACTATTTAAAATGAGTTAAATTGACGTTGGTTAAAACAACAGATATGTGAGTTGATTTTATTTAATTCCCGAAGGTCACAACAACTATCTGTGATAGTCAAAACTACTCGTGATGGTTGAACCAATTATATGAAATGGTTAAAACAACTGCAGAACAAGGTTACATCAACTACTTGTGTATGTTTCTCCAATCACTACTATGTGTTATACCAACTACTCGTGTAGGTTATACCAACTACTCGTGTAGGTTATACCAACTACTCGTATAGGTTATACCAACTACTCGTGTAGGTTATACCAACTACTCGTGTAGGTTACATCAACTACTCGTGTATGTTATACTAACTACTCGTGTAGGTTATATCAACTACTCGTGTAGGTTATATCAACTACTCGTGTAGGTTATATCAACTACTCGTGTAGGTTACATCAACTACTCGTGTAGGTTATATCAATTACTCGTGTAGGTTATATCAACTACTCGTGTAGGTTATATCAACTTTTCGTGTAGGTTATAAACTTATATCAACTACTCGTGTAGGTTACATCAACTACTCGTGTAGGTTATATCAACTACTCGTGTAGGTTATATCAACTACTCGTGTAGGTTAGTTACATCAACTACTCGTGTAGGTTATATCAACTACTCGTGTAGGTTGTATCAACTACTCGTGTAGGTTGTATCAACTACTCGTGTTGGTTATATCAACATCTCGTGTTGGTTTATCAACTACTAGTAAACTAAGAAATATGGACAGTATGGTAATATGTAGTCTATCGATGATTTTTCCCTGAGACCAAATTCTTTGGAACCAGTAAAACAAACGGGGTTTGCGCTGCGTTTGTCAGACGGCGGGTTTCAGGCGGTATGACTTCCGGTTATACTTTGTCAAGTAAATGTATATCAACTATTAGTGTAGGTTGGAATCTCGGTCCGGTTAGCAGTAGCCAAACTTTTTACCTGACTTTTCCAGTCACTATATTTACTCTATTAAATCATAATCTCGAGATATAGGTCCCGGTATCAATTAGATTAGACTATTTATTTTCTACGACCAAATCTAACATTTTCATTTATTTTATACTTGTGCTTCTGTGATATGCATACTATTTTGATTTTAAAAAATAATTGACCACCTAGAGTCCTAGACTAATCTTTGCTTTTTGAAATGTTTTCGATCCGATGAATTGATATATGGTAATTAGTTGTAAATTAATAGATTAGATTGAATAAATAACTTCATGTCAGTTTATAGATAAGAAAATAGATGACGTAAATAACTTTACGTAGTGATAAATAGGTAGGCTAGATAAATGAAATAACCAGGCTAAATTACAAAAAACAAATGTTGATAAAATAAATCTTTGATATGCTGCAATTATACTATAACTTAATGAATAATAATAAAGCCTTTATTTTCTATACTATATTTTAGTGCAATTCATCTTACTCATATGAACTGATGTAGAAATATTTATTTATTTATTTATTTCCTCAAAAAACCCTTACAAAGAAGTAGAAGAGTCGGGTTAGTCTCTCCTACTCCATCTACCAATACAGGGAAAATTCATTAAAAATTTGAAAGAGGGCCCGGTAAGCAACGAGGCTTTAAGGGCATCCTATTTAAACACACGATAAGTATATAACAATCATCAATACTTTGATATACAAGTAAAAGTTTAATCAATACAAAAGCAACTTCTTGAGTACACTTATAAGGAACTGACTTTTAATTGTTAAAAAAAAATTCTTCTCAGTTTATCATCACTACTTATACAAAAGAAGTTTTATATTTCCAAATACATAACATTACACATTAAAGGATCACAAAGGAGATAATGCGTAGCATGCACAAGAAGCACAACTAAATGTTGTACTTTACAAATAATGAAGCCTTGTACACCGAACAGAACCTATTTATGGATTGTTCACTTCGCAAATCAAGAGGCAAGGCATTCCACAATTTAATACTAGTGTACAAAAATGAATTCTGACTCCTAGATTTACGATAGAATGGTAAACAAAGTTCACCAACATTTCTTGTACCGATGGAGTGAACTGAACCTCTAAAAGAAAGAAATGCATGCAGTTCTTCATTGTGGTTACTAAACAGCGTTTTATGTAAATAGCACACAGACAAATATTCAAATAGATCAGCCAGTTTTAATATTTTAGAACTAAGAAATAGAGAGGTAGTATGGTAATCATATGTTTTATTATTTATTATTCGAATAGCTTTTTTCTGTAAAATAACTAACTTATTTTTCAAATAGAGTGGAGCAGAATACCAAACCTCTATAGCATATCTATTAACAGGATCAATTAGAGAGGAATACAAAAGTTTCAACACATGGAAAGGGAGAATGTGCCTAATCTTACCGATAATACCAATAGTTTTAGACATTTTAGAACAAATAAATTCAATGTGGGAAGAGAAGGACAATTTGCTGTCAAATATTACTCCTAGAAATTTAATACAGTCCACTCTCTCAATAATTTCACCTCCCATTACCACATCAGGTACAATAATTTCTCCTCTGTACGAAAATGGGATGAACTTAGTTTTACCAATATTAACAGCAATTTTATTTGCATCAAGCCACTTCTTTATGTGAGCAAGTTCGTTGTTCATATTTCCTACAAAAGCATCAATATCTTTTCTATCAAATGGACACGACAATGTACTATCGTCAGCAAAAAGTACATACTTAAAAAATCTAGTACAATTTGGCAGGTCATTTATATAGAGTAGGAAGAGGAGGGGCCCGAGTGTTGATCCTTGTGGGACACCGTGAGTCAGAATTTTGAAATTAGAATTAGTATTACAAACTCTCACGTACTGTTTTCTGTTGACAAGATATGACTCGAACCATTTCAAGGCCACTCCCCTTATACCATGGTGAGACAACTTAGAGAGCAGAACAGAGTGGTCCACACAATCAAATGCTTTGCGAAAATCTAAAAATATTGAGAAGACAATATTATCCTGGTCAAGATTATTAACCATATACTGGTATTGATTCAACAAAGCGCTAGTCGTAGACCTCCCAGCTCTGAATCCAAATTGCTCGTTACACAATATATTAAACACGTTACAATAATGGACTACTTGACGGTGGATAACTTTCTCAAAAATCTTACTAAACACATTAAGAACAGAAATTGGTCGATAATTGTTGAGCTCCTTCAAGTCCCCACCCTTCGGTATTGGTACAACTCTAGCTAACTTGTACAAATCGGGAAATACACCATTAACAAGAGATTTATTAACAAGATCAACTATAATAGGAGACAATATATCACAATTTTCTTTCAACAGCCGCACAGGAAATTGATATAAATCGTTTTTTTTTATTTTTCAATTTTCTAATTATCTGAGATACAATTTCAGTAGTTGTTGGCAGAAAAAATAAAGAATTCGGATAATTACCATTTAAGTACTTAACATGATCATTGACATTTGAATGAATAGAATTAGCAATATTATATCCTACTGATGCAAAGTGTGAATTAAACAAATTACTAATCATTACCGGATCATTATAAGTTACATTATTACTTGAGATTAGCATGGAGGTAAAGTCCGACTTAAATCTCTTACCAATTATTGAATTAATCAAATTCCGTGTATTTTTTATATTTCCCCTATATTCGTCAAATTTCCTATTATAATAAGATTTCCTGGACGCTCTAATTTTACCTGTTACATAATTTCGAAATCTCTTGTACTCTCTAAAGCTAACTCTACCGTTCTTCATAAGTATATAATAATTCTGTCTTTTTTTAATATCCCTGATAATTTCAGAATTAATCCATGGTTTTAACTTAGACTTGTATGATACGCACTTACGGATAACTGGTACACATCTATTATAGTTGTCTAACAATAACTTGTCAAATAGTTCAACAGATTCATCGACATTGGAATTTGAGATTACTTCAGAGAAATCACAAGAACATATCATGTGGCGAAATGATTCACTAGTTCTATCGCTAAGTAGCCTATAAGAAACATAGGTTGGTAAAACTTGGGGTATGTCCACGAAATTATTTTTTATGCAAAATACTGAATAATGATCAGATAAACATGTTGTCAAAATACCAGACAAGAGATCTGACACTGAATATGAAAAAATGTTATCAATCAATGAAAAAGAATTATTAGTAACTCTTGTTGGCTTGGATATAACGGGAATAAGAGATTAGACTGCATACAACTTGTGAACGAATTACAGTTTAAATCACCTAATAACAGATTAATGTTAAAATCGCCACACATAAAAATTTCATCATACCGAGACATGACAATGGAACCAATCATATTATCTATGAAATCCAAAAATGATTGTAAGTGGCCATGAGGCGGTCTATAAATGCACCCAACAAGAATCTTCTTCCTTCCCATCTCCGCATCAACCAATGCACATTCAACAAAATCATGCGAAACACAAAAACTAGCAATGGGGCTGGACTTAATTTCTTTATGTACATATATGGAAACCCCTCCCCCTTTCACATTGTCACGCCTCACTGTATGATATGGCACATAATTATTAATTTTCGCTTCTTCCACATTATCGGTACTTAACCACGATTCAGACAAGCATAGAAAATCTATTTTACACTGCAATAATCCTAATTCGGCAATTAATTCGTCTAGCTTAGGCAACAAAGATCTTATATTCAAGTGAAAAATTGACAAAGATTTATGATTTACAGTGATTTTACTATTAAAACTATCGATGGTATAATAATTACTGCAATTATTAGAATTCATCTCGGGATATAGCATATTAAAATGATTAAGATCAGGGTCATACATATCTAAGAAATCCACATCATAATCGTTATCTATAGACCCAGACATCTAGAAATATAAACTCGAATAGAAAAAGCAATGCTGAAGTGAAGCAGAAAGACATTAAATACAAAAAAAAACAAGCAAGTGCTATATTACCGACAAGTGACACACAGCAAACTTTTGATGCACAGTGGACAAATATACGAATGTAGATTTGATGAAAGCCCAGCCAGTCAATGTAGTCAGTTAGCCAAGCAAAATGTAGTCAAACAAGGGTTTTATTTCCTGTTAAGTCAGATAATTTCAGGTTAAATGATTCCTCAAGGAGTTTATTCAGTTGGTCGTGTGAACTTATAAATATCCTGCTACCTTTCTCATGCGGAATTGTACTCTTTGTCCACATATAAACTCTGCCACTTCTCGATCCTACTGATGCAATTTTATTTGGGCATCTTTTCTTTGCTTGGCGTAGAATGTATAGCAGTTTAGCTCTGATAGGAATTAAGTCTTCTCCGACATACACTCCCGCCGGTCTCACAGTCCTAGCTGCTTCGAAGATACCAATCTTGCTACTCGAAGTTTTAAACTCCACAAGAATGTTGCGTCGATCTGGTGCTTGTGTAGCAGGTTTCCTTCCCAGTCTATATGCATTGGATATGTTATCCGCGGTTACATTGTACTTATATTTAGCCTTAAGTATCTCGGTCACCATGGTGGTCGTGTTCATTGAACTGTCTTCAGCCGGCAACTCTGGTCCCGAGAGGATAATGTTATTTTTTCGATTTTCGGATTCAACGTTGTCTAGTCGCTCCTTGAGTTCAGCATTATCACACTTCAGATTAGTAATCTGCTGCTCGAGATCCGAGATCTTCTTATCCTTCTCCTCAATCTTATTGAGTATCTCTCGAACTGAGTCGTCTAGTTTAGTCATGACTAGTTCAAGTAACATTTTACTTTCCTCGGATAGTTTATCAAGATCTCTGTCACTGCAAAACAAATG
Organism: Caprella mutica; assembly: GCA_947561585.1. Lineage (NCBI taxonomy): Eukaryota > Metazoa > Arthropoda > Malacostraca > Amphipoda > Caprellidae > Caprella > Caprella mutica. The sequence continues at coordinate 8,695 of CANNZV010002492.1, forward strand.
AGAATTCACATCACGACTGGGAGAAACAGGAGGAAGGATTGCTTTGCCATTTCGAAGATCCATGGCGAAAGAAAAGCGTATACGGATGAGTACCACACTAGTATCTAGACTAGGGGCCAGTCTAGAATGTTCAGACAAATGTATACAAAGCAGAGAGCGTCGCACATCCGCACACCACCAAGGTCAAATTGAATAGAATTACCAAGGTCAAATTGAAAACAAAATTTAAACATTTAAGTTTTAGATTTATTATTTAGAAGTACAATTTGAATACTCGTCACTGTCTGTTACGACTATAGGTTGCCAATTTCTGAAATAAGAGATTCGTATATTAATATATATTGAATAGAAATTTACAGTATCGTTTATAAACATTATCAATTACATCACCTACTCTTTTTCCTTTTGTGATGAGATAGCGACAGCTTCGATATTCTTTTCATGTCTGGAATCCCTAAAAGCATATGAAAAAGTAAGAGCTAATTATACTGAAAATACATATTTAAAAATCATCTAACATTTTCAAATACTTACTTTGACCTAGCATAATTGTTCCTGAATCATTCAAAGGAATTGAAGAGGACTCCGATTGTTGATGACGTTGATCTACTCGATCAATTCTTCATAAAGATCTGAAAGTAGATTCAGAAAATATAGAAAACCATATAGTACAAAATTAACTGAGAATTGTTCCATATAGGTAATTTATTTGTATGAAATGTTGAACTATTTATAAATCTTCAGATGTAGTATAAATTTAGCTCTAATAAATGCAATGGATTCTCCGTGGTAATCCTCATAATTTTGTTCATTGTACACTCTTAATTCAGTCTTTAATTAAATAACAAAAAGTATAATATATCAAAAGGCTCACCTCTGGTTGGAGTTCTCACTGCCAAATCCCTGGACGGTGTTCTCCTTATTTGCTCCTATAGGAAGGAGTTCTGCCGACTGGTGACAGGACAATAACCCCCCGTGCAAAAAACCCCCGCGGTCAAAAACCCTCCGTAAACTAATTAAATATGGACAGTATGGTAATATGTAGTCTATCGTTGATTTTTCCCTGAGACCAAATTCTTTGGAACCAGTAAAACAAACGGGGTTTGCGCTGCGTTTAAAAAAAACCCGTACAATAAACCCCCCGGACAAGAACCCCCCGGCCAGGTTTGATAGTGACAAAATGTATACTGTACTTATTTTTACTATAAAATAGGTAATTGGGTATACCTTATTTTGCAAAAAATTTGTCATATTTTCGAAGAAAATGTAATAATTATTGGTTCGCATTGAATAATTTTTAATATATCAATAAAAATGAATTATGCTATTTATATAGACCGGGGGTTTTTTGTCCAGGGGGTATTTTGCACGGGTTTTTTTGACCGCGGGGGGGGGGTGGGTTTGCACGGGGGGTTATTGTCCTGGAATCCTGCCGACTACCTCCCTGGACGGTGTTCTCCTTATTTGCTCCTACAGGAAGGAGTTCTGCCGACTACCTCCCTGGACGGAGTTCTCCCGGTCATAGAAAACTAGGGTCAAGTAGGTAAATTGCGGCACTTTAACTCACTGCGGTCTCTTATCTCAGAAACATTAATAACCATCATGGTTTCAAGGTACTCGTGAAATAAACAGAATCTATCATAAATTGAGCTTATTATGATATTCAACAATTCAATATATAGCTAAACTAATTTCAGAATGATTTTGAGACTTTCTTAATAGGGCCACAATTAGAAATTAAAGAACCGAATTTACCTGTGTAACCCTACCTATAGGTACACAAACTAATTTTAAAATATAAATTGTCAGAATACTTAACTGGAGATACTAGGATAAGTTTCGAATTATCGGACGGTTCCACATTTTCGGTCGCCTAAGAAAAACTATATAAAATAATGAATCAACTTTTATTTTAATTAGCTATTAGGTAGCTATATACTATACTTCATATGTGACTGAAAATGTGAAATCGCCTGATAATTTGGAACTTACCCTATCTGAAGACAGCGCAGTAACTGCCTAGCCTATGTAGTAGGTAATGACACTGAAAAAAATGCAGCTAAGTAGGTATGATGCTTAAATAATTTAACATATAATAATCTAGGAAAATTAGTCTGGATATCATTGGATATCAAACTGGAAGGTAGTAATCAAAATTTATTATTATGAAAAGTTATATACTTATAATCAGCTCTTTAAGAATATTTAGGCAGACATTTATTTATGTATTAAAGGCATTAATTAATAATTGAACAGTTACCCAAGGCTTACCTGTAAGGTGAAGGGTGACTTCAATTACTTCGGAAGCCATTCTTGTTCATTTTTCTGGAGTGTTCCAGAGGTGCCAACTTATGAGATGTCCACCTGCATCGGCCGTTAACTTAAGCATTCAGTATTCAAAGATCGAATCTTTTGTTGTGTATTTCTGGAGTGTTCGGGCGGGAGCGCTCCGGGCGGGAAAGAACACTCCAGAAAAATGAACAAGAATGGCTTCCGAAGTAATTGAAGTCACCCTTCACCTTACAGGTAAGCCTTGGGTAACTGTTCAATTACTTATCGCCATTCTTGTTCATTCTGGAGTGTTCCAGAGGTGCCAACTTATGAGATTTTAAAGAACGCAGCAAAAGATGAGACCAACCAATTTTCAAGTATGAATTTAAGATAAGAGCATTAGAAAATTGTAACGTTGACCCACCCTGCGACCTTGATTATCGTCAATGGTAATATTATGGTTCAAGAAAGAACAGGCAGCTGCTGCACAAGTGCAGAGATTAAACTTAGCAATGTCGATTCCTGCCTCTTCCATAATTGCTTCAATCCGTCTACCTATTTTTGAAATAGATAGGTACTGTTTGTATGATTTTCGGAAACTTACAGAGTTGATTAGACTCTCCACGAAATCTAATCCATGTACTCTTTGAAGGTTAAATATAGACAGAATTTGAATTGGCATTAAAATACCTCATTTAATCAGGAATTCATTATTTCCCACACGTGGTGTATAAAGTAATTGAAATAGTCTCTTTCATGATACAAAATCTTTATACATCCATAACTTTGAAAGTTGGAACTTGATGTATAGATCATCGAGCTTGTACCGTATCTCATTAATTAATATGTTGAAATTCTAAAAGCAATACCTTCCAGAGGGAAATAATTTTTCAAAATTCAAAACAGAAGAAACTTCCAAGATCATTTGTACATGGGAGTGGTTAGTCTTATTTAATTTTTATTTTAATTGGTATCCAGGATACCTGCACTAATTCAATAACTAACACTCTTTACTGCAAGAGATTTCACTATAGATAATCCAGTATTATAAGAAAACTTTATATTAATAATTTACATCATTAAATTGCATGGGATCAATTTTCTGTCTACTCAAGAAATATACCACTTGTGATCTAGCTATGTTGTTTATAGAGGTTTGGCGGAAATTCTGCACTAAAAACACATGATACTGATTTTGTACCACAAAAGGGGTAATGAACACTGTTGCACTTGGTCTTCCTAAATTTTATAAAGCCTCATGACACTTAAACGTTAGATATCAGCTACTATTCGGTAATCCCATCAAAATACCAACTTACTTTATCAGCATGAACGTTTTGATAAAAGTATATTTTTTCACAGAAAAATAAGTCTTCTAACAGACGTTGTCAAAATCTTTAATTAATACGAGAGCATGGCTGAATATTTGTAGTCTTGACAGTAAATATTTTGATGTGGACAAACTAAATGTCATTTGAAAAGGCCCTGCCAACCGGATTAAAATGGCCTTCAGTTCTAGAACATTAATGTGGGAGGTAGAGTCTTAGCATATATAATCCCATCTATTTTAAATAAAATTTAATATATTTATAAGAAATTTACATTCTTCAAGTTGATGCATCAGTGGTAGCTAATTACAATACTTTGAGAATCATGGTTTATGCTTACTAAACTGATTGAAAAGATTCATATTCAACTGGAAATATATATTATCAGAGGTTATATAAACTCAGAGTTGAAGGCCACGTTTTCCACACTTCTCCTGATGATGAATAGAAATCTTTTCAATCGAAAGCTTGAAACCAAAAATACCTTCAACGCTTACGAAACTAAAGTAATGAAAGGGTGTCTAAATACTTTAAGCTGGATAATCATCATCAATTTCTATTCTTTTGTAAGTTACTATTGACAATTTTGAGAGCATTAATTTTAAGACGTTCTAAAATTATAAAGAATAAACCTCCCCCTTAAACTGCTGGAAGGTAGAGAGTCAACAGTTTGATAAAAAATAAAAACGTCACAATTAATAGAATTTTGCTCAAATTTGTTGCATCAATTAAAAATCATTCCTTTCTAATGATTAGGAATAAACAAAATAAAATTTCTTTCATAACTAATAACAACAGTGCTCTCTCTCTCTCTCTCTGCAACAGTCCATTCATATACGAATTCATCTATCAATTAAGTAAATTAAATAGTACGTAGACAAGTAACTTTCAGTTCTTAATTTTGCCAATATAGAATACATGACTTAAGTTGCATGATTCACAAGTAGAGCCTTTAGCTACAAACTTACCTGAGTTAGAAATGTTTTCCAATTTCTAATATCTACGGTATTATTCTCTATATGGACAGAAAAGTAATCATCTTCAAAATCAATAGAGGCCACGAGACAAATTTATTCCATTGAACCAACTACAGTTCTTCAATGTTCTAATAAATAACGTTAATAATGGATATGCAGATTCGATGGCTTTAGATAAATTTATAAATAAATGAAGTCCTTCACGTCTTATATGAATGAGAAAACTGAACCGAAAATTATCATTATTCTCTATGACCAATCTTCATACCTATAGACATTAATTTTTGAATTTCCAAAATAAGAAATAATTTGGAAATACAGGTTTTATGTAACTATGTGTACCAAATTTCTGGTTGAACTAGTTGTTGCCCTAGTGCAACAACGTATTCAACAGTCTTCAACTCTTCGTCAATTCCCGCGTCGCAGAAGAATTTATCGAGGAATATAGGTAATTAGGGTAAAGTAGGTATATTACGACACATAGTAAACTGGCCTACTAGAAAAACTATGAACAGTCTTGAATCCTAGCAGGAGGTTATCGAAATTCCCCTGTTAATTCTCTGAATCAGAGAAAAACTTAACATTGCAAATTCATTTGGGAAGAGACTGTAGGCATATAACTAGTAAGTTAACTGGCTTCCAGCAAAATTTTTATTGAAGAACCAGACTTGGATATGCAATTGCAAAACATATCTGTAGTGGTATTAACAGTCTGTATTTGTTAAGAAATTAAATATTGGTACTTGAGACTAAAGTTCAAGTTACACGATATGTCTAGTGTTCCTTAGATGAAGCCAGTACAAGCTCGGGTCACAAATTCCCGGCTAAAATAGCTAACTAGTTGCCCTAGCTAAAAATTCATAGATTGTCTTCAATCATAGTAGTGAATATCGGAATCCCCTCTCAAATTGTTCTGAAACAGAAAATTTTCATAATGCGAGTTTATATGGAAGGAGACTCAATAGGCATATAGCCTGTAGCTAGTTAGTAGTCACCATGAATTTGAGACGAAATTTTTATAAAGAGTTAAAAAATTATACGCAATATAGCGTAACGTATATTTGATATTTCCAGTGAAAGCACGGTCTCAAAATACCGGCTTCAAACTAACTAACTAGATTTACCTTAGTCACAAAATTTTTAGGGTTTCTCTTCAAAATTCCCCTGTCTATATTATATCTCTGAATCAGAGAAAATTTCACGATGTGAAATTATTGTTAAGAGACTATAGGCATATAACCTATAACTAGTTAGTAGTTAACTGGATTATTATTATTAATTGTATCCATAAATTCATGGTGCTTCTTGAATGGAATACATAGCGCACTAGTAGCAATATCAATCTTTAAGTAGCTACCAATTATAAGCTAGATAGGGTAAAGCAGGTAAATTGCGGTACACTAATTAACTGTGTCCTCTAACCACAGAAATATCATAGCTTCAAACAATAATAAAATATAGAATGCATTCCGCTACTTCAGATATCTGAACAAATTTCAATAAAAATTCGAATCAAAAAGTTTTAGAAAAGTTCTTGCAAAGACTGCAATTGAACCGCAATTTACCTGTGGGACCCTAGGCAATGATTACAAACAAGTATTATTTACAATTTACGCCACTTTGTACCCGTTAAAAATTTTTATTTTGAGTATTATTGCACATATGTAAAGTTACCATATAATATAATAAAGAAGTTCAAGAAAGTTATAGTATTATACGATATATAGTGTATATTTGTTCAATCCAGTAAAGCACGGTCACGAATTTCCGGCTTGAACTAGCTAACTAGTACCCTAGTCACGAATTCTTAGGGTTTTAGTCATCAAACCTAGCAGGGGGTTATCGAAATTCCCCTGTCTATAATTTTTCTCTTAGTAGAGAAGAATTTCACTGAGTGAAATTTGGAAAGAGACTCTATTGGCATAGCTAAGCCTATAGCTAGTTAGTAGTAAACTGGTAGTCACCAATTTGTGACGAAAATTTTAAAGAGAGTTAAATAGTTACTAGATATAGGGTCAAGCAGGTAAATTGCGGCACGCTAACTAACTGCGGCCTCTAACAAAAGAAACATCATGGTTTCAAAACACACGTTAAAAAATAATATTAAGAAATTATATCATTCACCACGCTTCTTTTGATATCAATGCAACATTTCAATGTAATTTGGGAGCCGCAATTTACCTATGTGACCCTATCATATTTTTGAGATATCCAGTTTAAGCACGGTCACGAATTTCCGGCTTTATCTATTCTAACTAGTAACTCTAGTCACGAATTCTTAGAGTTTTAGTCATCAATCCTAGCAGGGGGTTATCGAAATTCCCCTGTCTATAATTTTTCTCTTAGTAGAGAAGAATTTCACAATGTGAAATTTGGAAAGAGACTCTATAGGCATAGCTAAGCCTATAGCTAGTTAGTAGTTAACTGGTTAGTAGTCACCGTAAATTTGGGACGAAAATATTAAGTGAGTTAGTTATACACGATATAGCGTATATTTGCAGTGTAAGCACGGTCTCGAAATACCGGCTTCGAACTAACTAACTAGATTTACCCTATTCACGAATTTCTAGGGTTTGTCTTCGGTCCAGCAGGGGGTTATCGAAATTCCCCTGTCTGTGAAATTATTGGAAAGAGACTATAGGCATACAACCTATAACTAGTTAGTAGTTAACTGGCTCACTTAAAAACTATCAGCAAGGCCTGTTTTCAAGTACCACGCAAGATAGGTAATTTTTTAAAAATCATAATAACGAGCAAAAGTGGCTAAAATTGTATATCCTATAGAACTAATAGTAAAGCTATAATAAAAACACTTATCTGTATACGAGAACATCTAGGCTTGAATGAAAATCGAATTCAATCGATCACAAACACTGTGCACGCACAACTAGACTTTTTAAGCCTAGGAGAGCAGGAAAAAACACACACATGTTAACGCGCCGAATGCAAATGGCGAACTGAATGCTTAAGTTAACGGCCGATGCAGGTGGACATCTCATAAGTTGGCACCTCTGGAACACTCCAGAATGAACAAGAATGGCGATAAGTAATTAATAATCGATCGGCAGCGATAATAATATTTAGTGCATATAACGCTATTGTTTGCACTTGAACTAAAATGGTATTGAGGAGCGTTCACATTCAACACGTAACACACTTGAAACAAGATTTGAACTGAAAAGTGTCAGCCGATTAATTGGCTTTGAGGAAAGCATAAGTTGCCATATACTCATTTGATTTAATTCACACCTAAACTTGAAAAAGTAGCGCCAACACTCATAGTAAGTTAATTTATACACCAGATACATAGGATTAACAGTCTTTGTGGGTTACTTTGTCACACTATGTCATAGTTGTTTTAACTCACACCTAAACTTACAAAAAAGTAGCGTCAACTCTCATAGTAAGTTAATTCATACACTGCAGAATACATTGGATTAACAGTCTTTGTGGGTTACTATAACACACTATGTCATAGTTGATTCAACTCGCACCTAAACTTAAAAAAAGTAGCGCCAACTCTCATAGTAAGTTAATTCATACACCAGATACATAGGATTAACAGTCTTTGTGGGTTTCTTCAACACACTTTGTCATAGTTGTTTTAACATATGTTCAAACTCCCAAAATGTAACTCTAACTCTCATATTAAGTTGATTCAATCCATAAAATGATTTGAATTAACTATGTTTGGTGACACACCACGTCATAGTTGTTTTGACACACGTGAAAACATGAATCTAGTCCAACTAACTCACGTAATAAATTGATTCAAGGCATAAATTGTTGACCCATTAAATATGAGTAAACTTTTTTCTCTGTGTAGAATAATAAGAGTGATATAAATAATGCATGTACACTGCTAGAGATGTGCAGCAAAGCATCAGCTGTTGCCAGTTTGTGTTCTGCTATCCACTGCACCTGAAGTGTGATGGCGTGACAGCTATGGGTGTGGCTTTTCAAAGGGGCATACATTTTTTATATAACATAACCACAATAAGATACAGCACGTAGTGACGTACTACTCTCGTAAATTTCTGTTTGGAAATGTCAGTGTTGTCATCTGAGTGTTAAAGCAGAAATAAAATTTAAATTTAGAAAGGACAATAAGGAGGTATGTTTCGTGAGTGATGTCATAACTAGAGCCCGGATTTCTAGTTCTTATGCTATAAACGCTACTTTGACCATAAAAATAAAGTTTTATAGCGTTTTTAGCATGAACGCTATTTTGACTATTAAAGCTATTTTGACTATAAAAGCTATTTTGACTAGAAATTAAAAGATAAAACTAGTAATTATGGTATAAACGACTATAAAACCTGTGATAAACCATCCTTTACATGGGAAATATAATTGCATTAGATTATTGTATTATTGATAAATTAAACATGTAAGAGACATTTAAATTAGTATGCCATTTAATTCACAATTTTTATAGTAATATTCCATAGAAAACGTACGAGCATAATTATTGGGAAATAAATCACTACTCAATACAGTATAATATTATATAATTTTCTCAAAAGAATGAAATGATATATGAAGATATGCCCAATAAAATAAATATATGGTATTTATTTATTGTGACAGATTAATTTCGCTCTTTGCGTAAAGAAGTTACTTTGATCACACATTTCTGAACGTCATTGTTAGTTGAGAGTTCACGCTGTAACAACCAAACATGCCCAAAGTGAAACAACCCGCAACTCTTTTGAAGTTGAAAGAAGATTCTCAAAAGTGAAAATGATTTTAAGCGACAAGAGACTAAGCATGACAGCTGAAACTGTCAATAAAATGTTGGTAATTTCTTTTAATGATTTGTAATTGTTTCAATAAAAAGTAGCATACAGGCAAGCCTCGCTTTAAGTACAACTCATGATTCGAAATAAGTCATGATTCGAAATAAGAACCGTTCGTAGACATAGAAAACGGAGACATTTTTTGCGATTATTTCACGGTAACTAAAAAAAATATCAAAATTATAATCCAGATGAAGTTATTAGAAGCAATTGGTTCAGAAATTCAACATGTCCCATTTTAGGGTAAGCTCCGTGTTATTACACGGTTCAATATTTTCGAACACGTGAAAATCTTTATATAATAATCATTATTTAACTTTTATTTCAATTGGTATCCATGCTACCAATTAGAATGGAAGTTAAATAATAATTGTAGTATTTTCTTTTCTGACGTGTCCGAAATTGTAGAACCAACCAATAACTTGGAACTTAGTACCCTACTACCAAAAATATTTCATAGAGCATAAACTTTATGTTTGATAAATGTAGAACAATAATTATAGAAATCTAAGTATCTTTTAATTACTCACCTATACTGAGTGAGAGTTAAGCTATGGATGGATTTTAAAACATTTAATATATGCACGACTTTAAATTTTTTCATCACAGTCACAAACAATGAAAGACTGAATATTGTTATTAATATGCTTATATACGTAGTACTTTAAGAACTCTAAAACAAATTTTCTTTCTATAACTCATTGAAAATGATATTTAGAATCAAGGAGTGACAATTATAAATTTCTTGTTACTTTTATTCGCTTTAGTTACCGTTTGGTAACTAATCTGAGTCGTGATTTGGTAACTAAAGCGGGGGATGCCTGTATTTATTATATTAATAATTAATTATTGTCACTGCTTTTGCATTTGGTTTGTGTTGTTCTATTTGAGTTTTTTTGTCATATTTTATTATTTAGCTGTAACTTGGACAACATAGTGTTTGGGTAAATTTTGTTTAGTTTATTTTCATCTTGTTAGTTTCTTGTAAAATATGTATAAGCTACGTATAAATTAAGTGTTAGCTACAAGCTCGGGGCGAAGTTTGACTTCTGGGAGCTAGGGGTTTTGGTGGCAAAGAAAAACACAACGATATCTTGAAACGCACTGTATTCCTGACTTTTACAAGTTGTAGATCATGTGGTGCTGCAAAATAAAAAAAAAAAAGTTAAACTCTATAAACATCTTAAGTTGGAATGCTAAAACTTGACAATGATTAAAATAAATCTATACAGCGCACAATTCTCCTTAGTGAATCAGTAGGTATTTAAATTTATTTAGACTTAATGATTATATAGGAATGACATTTATAGAAGTAAATAGTACCCCAGAGTTGTGACTGCAAATAGAGCACAGGTAACAATTTACACCCTCCACAATATTAAATCAGAAGAGCAGGCTTAGACTAACGAATATGATGTAATCACCCTACCCGGCTATACTTTTCTACTTACCAAGTATTAACGCTTTCCATCACTAATGCTCCACACAGCCCCGAGATCTTGTACTAATATAAACCAATAATCATCTATAAACGAACAATCAGTGAGTACTCTAATGTATCTGGAATGTATAAAAGATAAGTTCGCTCAAAGACCAAAGACAGACACAGACCAAAAACAGACACAGACCAAAAACAGACACAGACCAAAAACAGACACAGGCTAAAAACAGACACAGGCTAAAAACAGACACAGGCTAAAAACAGACACAGGCTAAAAACAGACACAGGCTAAAAACAGACACAGGCTAAAAACAGACACAGGCTAAAAACAGACACAGGCTAAAAACAGACACAGGCTAAAAACAGACACAGGCTAAAAACAGACACAGGCTAAAAACAGACACAGGCTCATTCGGACACAGGCTCATTCGGACACAAACAGACTCACGCGGAAACAAACAGACTCACTCGGAAACAAACAGACTCAGGCGGAAAAACAGACTCACGCGGAAATAAACAGACTCACACGGAAACAAACAGACTCACGCGGAAACAAACAGACTCACACGGAAACAAACAGACTCACGCGGAAACAGACAGACTCACGCGGAAACAGACAGACTCACGCGGAAACAAACAGACTCACGCGGAAACAGACAGACTCACGCGGAAACAGACAGACTCACGCGGAAACAGACAGACTCACGCGGAAATAGACAGACTCACGCGGAAATAGACAGACTCACGCTCAAACAATTACAGCCACTTGCAAACTTTCAAAGCCGGCACTCCTCACTTCCCAGTAATGACACCTCCAACCCTAACGCAAGATGTACATATAACAACTGAAACAAGGAACTGAAATGCGCAAACGTCTGGCAAGCGATAAAGAGTAAAATCTTTTGTAACCGAAAAATACTGACCAAGGTGAGCGGAGAGCGCCCTCTACATGCCAGCACCACCAAAATTCAGTCAACGAGATGCATATATTGAATGCTTGACATGCATTCAACATTAACAAACATGGGTTTTATTCATTATTTATTAAACTCATAGTCTTTTATATACGATATTATACGTACCTACACAACTGCCAAAAATGTTGTGTAAATTCTGTGAATAATAATTAAAAATCAACTATATCAAATTACAAGAATGGCATAGTTACTCTGAAATTTTATTCCAAAAGTTTCTATAATGTGGATGAAAGAAAGGAAATGAATCAATTTTAGGACACACTATTAAAAGGACTTTTTAATCGACTTTAAAACTCTTTTTTACAGCTGTAAAATCTTTTTCTGTCGCTATTTCGTCTAGTTTCGTTAGAATTATAAATCCGGGCTCTAGCGAGGTGTGCGCAGTTTGGCACTCATTCACCTTATACCTGTAAGGCCCCATTCACACTTGCGTTTCTCAACGCCGCGTTAGAAATACTGCTCATTGCAAAAAGTTTAGCTGCAATTAATATTAACGGAGCTCTTCACACTTGCGTTAGAAAAAATGCTGCAATTTTTCTAACGCAAGTGTGAAGAGCTCCGTTAAAATTAATTGCAGCTAAACTTTTTGCCATGAGCAGTATTTCTATAGGCTGCTTCACACATCACCTATATCCGTCCGGGACGTCACCGGTCAGGGATTTTTTATCACTGAGGAGAGCCGGTACTGTGTGAATGTGTCCGTTGAAATTATTGTAACGATACATTTTTTTCCACTGACAGCGAATCACTGAGAGGAGATTGACCGGTGACGTGCCGGACGGATATCGGTGATGTGTGAAGCCAAGGTTCATAGACTATAACAGGTTAAACGAATAGGGAAAAAATTGCCATTGAGAAAACAACATTTTCTGTCTTCCTTCTTGAATATGCCTTAAACGGTAGATTAAACTCGCGCGTGAGTCAACATAGAATTCTTTAGAATTTAATAATCTATCGAATGGTAAAAAAAAAATTCAATGAAATGGTTATTATCGCTGCAAAACCAACAAAAAACTAGCTGCTATTCACTACGACAATTAGCAATGGAAGGAACAATTTCTGTCTTTCTTCTTGAATATCTCTTAAACGATAAATTAAACTCGTGCGTAAGTCAAACTAGAATTGTTCAAAATTTAATAATATATCGAATGATAGAAAAGTATTTCAATGAAATGGTTATTATCACTGCAAAAAGAACAAAAAACTAACTGCTGTTCACTCCGTTGTCCGTTGATTAATGGGCATTGGCTAACATTTTCATCCGCTTTAATTACTGTAGCTAAAAGCCTAAAATAAGAACAAAAATAATATTGCAATGATGAAATAAGAAATAAACAATATAAAATGTCAATTATTTGTAACATAGGTTTCATAGGTTTTAATCTAAAGAATAGGTTTTCATATAAAAAAAATTGTAGACGCAGCTCTTAGTAACATTTCGTACTATTTCTATTCGTTTAACCTGTTATAGCACAGTACATAGAATAGTATAGTACCCCAGTTACATGTATTATTCAAATTTATTCTCGGTAGGCTGTGACGTCATGTATGTAAACAAGAGGTCACGTCATAGTAAACAGAATTGCTGTGGGTCACGTGGAATAGAGAATTAAGATGGCGGCCAACGCGACCGATCTGACTAAAGATCTAATTATCTTGAATAAATCGTCTTCTTCAAGACTAAAAATTTGTTACTATTTTGGGTGTAAAAAGACCAGTGGCAATTTCATCAACAGTCATTTTTTAATTTTCGTCCGTATGACTATTAAGATTGGATAATAGCATGCGGTAATGTGGAATTTAAAAAAATATCACCGAAAACGTTATTTAACAAAAGTTGGGTGTGTTGCAGCCATCTTTTGTGTTTGTACTGTACGTACAAACGTACGCACCATTGTTGACATGTAACGTCACAGCCTACCGGGACACGCGTAATATCCCCCCTATAGCTCTGGGATACTATATAGTATATATTCTCTGTACTGTGGTTATAGTCTATGAACCTTGGTGTGAAGCAGCCTTTACGTGGCGTTGAGAAACGCAAGTGTTAAGGGGGCCTAAGAGCACCGACATACTAATTATTTGAATAAATTCTCATAATATGAGTATCTTGCCATTCATTTATCATTTTTCTTGTTGAACCGTGTTTAGTTACGTGAAAACATATATGTCATGGAAAGACAAAATCCAAATTTTGACAAATTTAAACAAAATAAGTAAAAATAATAAGTATTATGGATACCAAAATTAATAAAGTCACCTAACTAATTATTAAATAATAAAGAAAAATCATTGAAAAATAATAAGTTATTCACACATGCAAAATAGCTAAATTAAATGAACCCGCTTGTTCATTGAGCGATGGCGACTGTTTATGAATAGATAAGATTCCAATAAACGAATATCACACTGGTTTGAAGTTTGAAATTTTTTGAAATTTTCTTCCTTAATTAATTTAGGGATGATAACTTTTTTTGTAGTGTCACTCACTCTTCATTTCATAAATTTAGTAAGATTTACAAGAAGGAAGCCAATAACTGGAATTTTAACTAAATTAAACACTTAATTCATTAATGTCAACTACTGTTTGTGTAAGTGCAACAGACTAGCAGCATTGACCCGCACAGTCGCATGGCAGACTTGTGGTCAGTCTTTCTTAAATTTCAGGAGACTGCAGAGGTCAATTAGATAACATAGATGTTGGAAACAGCATAATAATTACTTTATTTGGTATATATTATGTTTTACAGATAAAGAATCAGGTGAAAAAGTAAAAAGAAACATGCATTTGTGAAAAAACAAACATATTTTCTGAAAAAACGTTTTTTTTTCTAACACTAGTTACTAGTATAATAACTAATTTAGTAAAACATATTTCAGTAATAATTATTCAGATAATTTTACAATTTTTTAACATTTATAATATATGTAATGCATGAATTTCTGATCAGCGGGAGCTGTAAACAAAGTAATATAGGAAAACAAATTCAAATTTGTTTCAAAACATAGAAATACAATAATTACTATTTTAGTTTCTATTCCTGAATTTAGCGGCAAAATTAGTTTTTCCAAACAAAAATAGAAATTAAACCCAATGAAAAATTATTAAACAATAAAATGCAAAGTCTCACTCACTTGAAATTTTAACCTGTAAAGCTTGTATTTGTACTATTCTTTGTATTTTGAAATATTTGAAAAGAAAGTTTTCCATCTATAGATTTTAACATTTGTGACAACCACTTGATAATTTAAGGGATTTAATAGGTTAAATTTGAAATAAAATAATCTATCAAAGAAATAAATTTAGTAAACTTCAACTTTTAATTCTATATCTACCGTCAATATTAATTTTTAAACGTCCCATAAATAATAATTTTGGACTATCCGATTAACATTGTTATACTAAATTTTTAGAATATACTCCACACTAAATTAATTCCAAGAAAGGTTAAGGTTACAAGCGCTTTACAATTCACTCAAAATAAAATTGTAAAATATTGCATGGCAGTTGTCCGCATGGCAGTTAATTGTCCTAGAGTCGGGTAAAAGATAGGGTGTGCCACATTACCCCCCCCCCCCTCCCCCTTCCTGCTAAAATGAGCTTAGCCTCCCATTTTTGATAGATGGCTTCGTCGTTGCCTTAAAGGGGGGTGCGTCTAATTGTCATATTAAATATTTTAACATAATATGATAGATAAACATTAATTAGTCACTGATATTAAATATTTCGGTTTAATTCACAGTAGTTTAAGAGAAAATAGGGTTTTTATTAGTTAAAATAAGCTTAAGAAGTTATGCTATAATTCGGTAGATGGCGTTATAACTGCAATGTTTACAAAATCAGCTGATTACGTAAACCAAAAATAATATCATGATCGAAACTCGAATGTATGATAGAAAAAATATGGTGTCACATGTATAGTTTATGACCCAGTGTCAATTATCCCTCGTATTTGCATGTTAATATTTTATTGTTATCTTCTTTTACTTATCTATAACGACTAGGGTATTAATTTCTATTAAACTTTACTACCTACGGGCTACGAGTCTACGACTAACGGACTAAGGAGCCTAAACCAGCAGACTAGCAGTTTACAAATTACTGTGAACTGTGCAGAGTCGCAGACTACAGTGCTAGGTACATACGTAAGCTGGCAACAGTTAAACTCATGTAAGACCCCTCTAGTCTCAGTATTTCATATGAATCATATCATGATAATAGAAGTAGACAGATGTGTTACCTAGGACTCAGGCCAGTCTGCAAAGTGTGGCAAATCTGTCGCCGAGATTTTATTTTGAAGACAATTTGTCTCCAAATATTTTCAACTCTGTCTCACACATGACCAGGCACGGTCAAGCCGCTCCAAAATGACCAGAATTCTGAAAAATGTCTCCTAAATGAATAAATACATGTAAACATTGGAATTAATTAGGAAAGTGTCTCCAAGATCTTACAAAGATATATTTTCCCTCGAAATGTGTCTCCAAAGATCTTCGGCGACATGGACGTGCTTTGCAGACTGATATGGGAATTTTTTACATTTTCTGTGCAAACAATCCTTGATTTCTTCTTTTATTTTAATAATTTACATGGATTTCACTCGGTAAATAAATTTCTTGGTAAAATCCATCTAAAGTGGTCCCTCAAAAATAAAATCATAATCAAACTATTCTTTATTTATAAAAATATGATCAATTCCGATGTTAAAACTTGAAACAAATCATACATCAAAACAAAAATATTTACAAATAAAAATAAAGTTTTTAAAATTTATACTACCTGTCTTAAGTAAATTTCCATAGATAATTTTAAAACCAAATTTTAATTAAAATATTTACATGTTTACCTGGGAGGGCTTGAGGGAAAACAAAATAATGGGAGGATGCCGGGTGCACGCTCACTCAACTTAGTTATCTAAAACACGGAAAATGGATTTTTTGGCGTTAACACTCACGCAACTGTCTCAAACACAGAAAAAATGAATTTGCGTGCATGCTCACGAAACTGCCTAAACTGCGGAAAATTGAATATGTTTGGCGTGCACGCTCACGCAATTTCTGTCTAAAATACAAAAAAAATTGGCGCGCACGCTCAAGGAAATGTGATCATGTGTGCAGATAACGATAGCAAGATATATAATATAAATGGTAAAGTTAAAATTCCCCAGTAAACATTACAATGTTGAGGCAAAGTTTGCCCAGTTCAGAACGAATTAAACTCTCGGCCAACGCTGTCATGCCGGTATCAGTGTATTGGGCCAGCAAAGGTCCGACGTAGGCCCACCTCACGGATGTCCACCGGCCCAGAACAGTATTATAACCACGTATAAACAACTTATTGATGCCGAAATTAATTAACGTTGTCAATCGTGTAGTGCTAGTGTTGGATTGGCCTAGTGCAAATACGATGTTTAGTCAACTAACTCACTGACCCAGTTCTGGCAAATGACTTATAAATGTCTCATGAATAACTTATAATCATCTTGTTAATGAATTATAAACCTGTTATTAATACATAATGTTGTCGATGTCATGCCGGTCTACGGCCAATGCTATTTTTATATTAGAGGTGTATTATATTACGCTATACAGAATACGTGAAAACAGCAGTTACATCTCACAAAGTAGTAATTGTCCTATAAATACAACTTATATATCAAAATCAGGGGTAAACAATTTACGACAGTTGCCTATTCAAATTCAAATCTATATTATTTTAACTAAGATAATTTAACCAAATAATAATATTTAAATTTAAAATTCAATAGAAAGTTTAATTTACTATTTAAACAATTATTTCAATCGGAAAAATAAATTTATGTACTAAATATATGAATTAACTAGCGGCCAGGCTCATTTTTATGAATGAAATAAATAAAGTGTTAAAGAAATGATTGTAGGGATAATTAGTTAACAGGCCCATTTATACAAATTGCCGAAACGGCTACAATTTGAAATATATACTTAATTGGAGATATTGAATTGGTTATTTATGTGATTAAAGTTGAAAGAGATTGTTTGCACCGAACCTCTCTGATTTGCTGGTGATAACTACCAAATAGAACAGATAGTCTTGTATGTATAATAAATACACTAGCGGACACAAAAAAGGGACAATTCGGTTTTTTTAAAATTTCTGCAATATTTTTCAATGGATTTAAATAATTTTTACACTCAATGTAGCCACTTATAGTGTTAATAATATATAAAATTTCAACTTAATACGTAGGATAGAAAAAATCTGATGGTGGAGTCACTTTTTATCTCAAAATCACAGTGCCAAAAGTGTGGGACAATGTGAACAAAAATGTAAATAACTTCATATAGACAAAAAAATTCAGACTAACATAATTATTTAGTGAAAAGGCCTTTGTTATCGATGACTGCAGCACACCTTCTACCATAGGATTGAATGAGACGGCGACAATCATCTCGTGACACTTTCGCCCACTCTTCTTTGAGTTTGAGCCAAAGATCTTCAGTGTTGTTGGGATTCCTGGCACTCACATTCTTCCCCAAAGTGGACCACAGCTTTCTATTGGATTTAGGTCCGGACTTTTCGGGGGCCAATCCATTACAGCCAAATTTTGCTCCCAAAGAAACTCCATCACGTGTTTAGCTTTGTGGTAGGGGGCGTTATCCTGCATGAAAATGGGCGATTCGCAGGCAGAATGTCTAAGTATTGGGATCACATTATCTCGTAACAAGTTCTTGTAGATGGTTCCATTAACTCTGGTGTTTAGACGGACGAGATCTGTCGTCCCTTCCCATGAAATCATGCCGAACACCATTACGCTGCCCCCACCAAACTTGACTGTTTTCTTGATGCACTTTTTATCGAATCTTTCTTGACAAAATCTTCTTACATATTTTTTCCCGTCAGATCCAAATAGATTGAACTTACTTTCATTGGAAAATAATACATTTTGCCACTGATGGTCGGTCCAGAGTACATGATCTTCGGCGAAGCTTAATCGAACTTTCTTGTTTTTGAGGCTAATCAAAGGCTTCTTCACGGGTGACCTTGCAAAGAGGCCAATTCGCCGAGGCGTATAGACACGGTTTTACTAGAAACATTGACATCGTAGGAGGTACTCATTTCACGAGAAATACCTGCTGTCGTCTGAAACCTAGCCTTCAGTGCCAATTTCCTCATGATCCTATCGTCTTTAGGAGTGGTGTTTCGCTGTCTACATTTCTTCTTCGGTGGTGAAACTTTACCAGTCCCCTTGTAGTCCTTTATTATTATTCCCACAACACTTGTGGACGACTGCAAGTCCTCGGCTATCTTCCGGATTGAATTTTTATCTTCATAAAGTTGTACAATTCTTCTTTTCATGGAGACGATCATTTTCGGTGCCATTGCTATGATGTAACCGGCTAAAATGTAAACAAAGTGGTGCAATCGACTTATTCTTCATTGCCATAGTGAGAAATGTGGATAAACTGACTTTAAACTGCCTTTAAATAGTATTTTTCTAAAATTGCCCCACACTTTTGGCACTGTGATTTTGAGAAAAAAAATTGACTCCACCATAAGTTTTTTTCTATCCTACGTATTAAGCTGAAATTGTATATCATTATTAACACTATAAGTGACATTGAGTGTAAAAATTATTTAAATCCATTGAAAAATATTGCAGAAATGGTAAAAAAACTGAATTGTCCCACATTTTTGTCCGCTAGTGTATACTGGTACATTAAAAAATTATTGGATTGGTTAAACAATGTTTCCCTTCATTGGGCCAGTTTTGTTTGACAACCGTTGCCCCAATAATGTTTTCATTGCATTTGCCCAGTGTGTAATAGTATTGACGTTCCAATGCCCGATTGTGCCTTTACTTTGCCAACGCTGGCACGATAGTGCAATGTTATCCGGGGTGTATTCGATTACGCTATACAGAACACGTGAAGACAACAGTTACTTCTCACAATGTTCTAACCGTCCTATAAATAGTGTCCCCAATGTCATTTATCATACATTGGCCCAGTGTGTAATAGAACTGGCGTGCCAATACCCGATCGTGCCTTTACTTTGTCAACGTTTAGCGACGTTGGCTCGATAGTGCAATGTTATCACGCCCAGTACATGTACCGAAAAATTGTCCTCTATGCCGATCAGCGTTTGTTGTAACGATACATTATTTAGTTTAGTCGGGGATTTAAACTTTGTAAGTTTTCTTTACCAGCATTTCAAGAAATCTTGATGAAGTTAAACAATCTCAGATTAATATTAAAGGAAAATTTTAATGAAAATCTTATAATATTTATATATCTCAACACGCTATAAGTTATTTGGTACCCTAAAAGTTACTCACAAATTTTAAACAATAATCAAATCAAACATAAATGAAAACAAAAACTATTACATGTCATATTATTTAATACGAGTTCCAAAATTTAAGGGCGTTTCCGATACCTAAAACCAGGGCACAGGAACAGAAACGGGTATAGTAACTATTAGACGACACAAAAATATGACGTCACCACAACAACAGATTCCTTGTTTGTGACCGAGCGGCTCATAATTCCTCGTATTTGCATGTTAATATCGAGAATTTTAAAATCATTTTATAAGGGTTTCGTGTGAAAGAAAAATGAAAATGGCGATTGAAGATCAAAGTTGAATATATAGATATAATTCGGGTGTGTTTTTATAGTTCATTTTTTTAACTTATCTATAAAAAATAGGGTCTTGAACATATGCTAACTAAAGCCTAAACTAGTGCTAGTTATTTGCTCAATTGTAGTTCCTAAGAATAACAACTAAGGGAAAAAATAATGGAAATACAATTTAAACAACGCCTAGATAGTAATTAATAAGAAAACAATTAGATTTGGAAGTGACTTAGTTTAAGTAGGTTTTCCCATGTTTCAATAAAGGTCGGAGTCGCCATTTCCAGTCACCCGGTGGTCACGTCAAACTAGATTCGATCAGCTGATTACCATACCTTATGTTACTGTATCCTGCCTAAAACTATTATTCCTGTATTATATGTAGCAGCTTGTACCAACTTGCAACAATTCAGACATTTTCTTATGGGCTTCCCGTTAGTCCTGAGAAATATCTTGTAATGGCAAACTTTATTTGTCATTTTCAAATTTATAAATGTAAGTATGCTTGTATTTTACAATAATTGTTTAATATGGGTATCATGCAGCTGTAAAACACAAAAGACAGATGAATTTCTTCATAAATGGTCTTGCTTGGCCAACCTAGCTGAAAAATATATATATAACCCAAATATTTAGCTGGTAAAGATTACGAACCCACTAAACTATACATGGAATTTGTAACTATTAAAATCCATAGAATTCAATGGGGTTCCTCCTTGAAAATATCTCGAGCCTTTTCAACAACTTGATGTATCATTGTACCATCAATTAAATATATGACCAAACAGGTGAAAAATGCTATTTGACAAACGTCTGGTATAATAAAATATTTTATAAGCTACCTTTAGGTAGATAAATATCTTTGCCAGATATAAAATAAATATAAAATATTTTTTTTATATAGGCAGCCCTTTGAGCTAGAAACTTTTATGTGCCTTTTTTTCCTATATAATTAGTTAAGGTACGTTTTGCATGCAATGATTGTAGCTATCATCGCTCAGCAATGATCGTCCAGCGTTTATCGCTCAGCACTACTTCAATGCTATTCCTATGAGGCTGTTTTGCAATGAGCGATTGTCGCTGTGCCTTATTTCAATGTATTTCTATTCTTGGGCGGATATTGCTGACCGATTATCGCAACAATCGCTGCATGTAAAACATACCTTTATGCGATTTTTAAATTGTAATGGAGAAATAGTTCCCGACTATTATCCAAAATGTAAGGGAAAATTGTCTAATAAATAAAAATAATCAGGTATCGGATTATTTTGATAGAATCGGAATTGTTAAAAAAATGGTATCGTCCCATCACTAGGTAAACTATATAATTGATTTGAAAAAGTTTAATTTTATTTTTCCTAATGATAATATTCCAGTACTACTTCCTACTCTAATTATTAACACATTTTTTAATATTCATCAAAGTGTAATGAATTTCATGTTGTTGTAAAATTTCCCCCCAGGTTTCTCTATCCTGAAGCTGTCTAAGGTGAATGGAAGAGAAGGGGGTGGCATCCATTAAAGCCTGACCTGTTGTAATATGGATTATGTTTTGTCTTTTTTTTTTCATTTTTACCATGTTTATCATTTTTTTAACGCTACTTGCAGTTAGAGGAGAGCGCTATAGGTTATGCTCTTCAACTAAGAGGTCTTATGTGTCTCTTCTCGTCACATTCCTTGGTGAGGGACTGCATTCACGGAGTAGCTTTTTTCATCCATGAGCATTGTCACCGACAATGTTTTAATAACAATATTTGGATCTGGTTTCACGGACTACTTATGGAACAAAGAAATTTAAGCCACAACAGTTTGAACTCCAAATTAATGTACAAAGAAACAATACGAACTTTATTGATATGAGAATCAATATTCCATGTGGACAAACTGAAACTTGTTACTAATAATTAATAATATGGTGAGTTGGGTCACATGGTCTCCGAACTGTTGTAATTTAGATTAGAAATTTTCTAATAATGTAATCCTTCAATAATTAAAATTTTATAAATATTAAGTCGTATGTTAAATCAGTCATTCTATACAGACTGAATTTTTCGAATTATTTCCTAATATTCATTTATCTATATTCTTTTGTCACACGTTCGCACCAACTTTACTGCTGTGATTACAAAATATTGAAGGAAAGAAAAAACCAGTGGACATAAAATTTTAATTCTCAAAAATTTTAATGATAGGATATAATAATATATTATAGTATTATAATTTGACAGAATGATTTTATTATAATGATAAACAATTGGTAGTTGTAGATAAAATTATAAGTGAAGGGTTAAAAGAAGTTAAACAACCACCAATATTTGCAAATAAAGTGATGAGAGTTAATTACATTGCTTTCATTTCTCTTAGACTATTCCCCAAATAAAGTGACGAATCAGAGAGTTGGCTGTTCGCAAAGGAAGTTGTACTTCAATGAATCACACTGCGCAGTAGTTGAGGGAGTAATGACAGCGTTCTTGACTGAATACAGAAAACCGCAGGCGGATGCTCTCGCCACAGTGGAGTACCTCCACAACATTGGTGAAACCTGCAAGCGAAACATCAGAATAAGAAATGTGTTGATAGAGGGTGGTGTCTGATATTAATTTTGAAAAGTACTCATAGAAATATTAATACATTCAATTAATTTATTGTTCATAGTATTTACTGCTCAGTGAAGCTAAAAAGAAAGATGTATTCTTGCACTCAGCGAGATGACTTCACCCAAATGAGAGAAGGAGGTATAAACTGTTGTAATTTGTTATGGATTGTTTAAACTTTTAGATTTTACCATGTTTAACTTTTCGATTTTACCATAAATAATAGAACATTTTCATTTACCTGAGCGTCATTATTCAGTGCACCGAACATGCTGTTATTCTCATCAAAATAAGCTTGTCCAGTCCACATCTCAAACTGGTAATGTGTAGGTCCTGAAGAGGAAAATGTAGAAAATTAGACATTGCTAATTTCAATGCGTTTTCAATAATTTTGCTAATTTCATTAACAAAATTTCATATTGTTAATGGGTTCACAATAACAGTATCAATTTTGTGCATTTTCACTCTTCTTTGTTTTGAATGTCCGACGAAGGATATGAGTGTTTCGAATTACGATTTTATTTTCGACTGTACCTAATCACCAATTGTAAGCCGATAATCAGTGATTATAATTTCCGATTTGGAGATTTCTATTTACATTATTCTAACCTGACTTTTGAAGATTGAGCAAGAAGGACATCAAATCCTTGGCATCTTTGAAGGTGATGAGGGTGCTGGTTCTACGATAACAAATTCTATGTGCGTTTTTCCAACTCATCTTTTCATGGCTGTAGTAGAGACACTTACCATGGACCAACTCGAAACCGTCTGAGCACGGATTCTGAGCCTCAATTGGAGGTGATTCTGAAAGGTAGGACAGTAATAAAGTTTATTGAGGATTCTATAGATTCTTTTCTTTTCGTCCTATAAACACCTATTAAGTTAAAGTTTAAATTATCCATCAATTTAACTAAAGGACAATTAAATAAGGATAAAAGGTTATATTAATAAAGAAAATAATAGAGTGTTTTATTTTTTTAATTACTATTTATGATACCTGCAATTAAGTATCATTTATACCAATTACAATAAAGAGTTAAATTATTTATAATTTTCTCACCTGATCGGAAATATGGAACTGGTCAATAACTCTGAAATTACCCCATTTCCGTTTGTTGCACTAATAGAGAGTAAGAGTCAACTCTTTATTACTGCAACAAAAGGAACTAGGATAAGTTCCGAGTTCTGAACCAGTTCCACATTATCGATCATATAATAAAATGGTATGTATTTTAAGTTGTTATTTTTATTGGTATCTATTATTCATGCAATTATCTTAAATAACAATAAAAAATAATTATTATATATCCCTTTCTTCTATTATCAATAATATGGAGCTGGTCGATAACTCGGATTGATTTATCCCCAGTTAAACATATTCACAAGTGTGAGTTCAAAAGTATTGTTATACAGAGCTGTTACAAATTGTATTGTTCAAAATATCGAAAATATTTCAGTCTAAAAATTATTTTGATAAAGATACTAGAATATCTTAATTCTAAACAATTCAAGAGGACTGTACTAACAGTACTCTGAAAGTAACATAGCTTATAAACCAATCTGACTCTCAGAAATTACTGATTGTCCTGTAACGACCTGTGCTCCACTTTCCGAGTACTGAGAGTGTTTGAGTACAGCGACGTTACACCTGAAAACTCCTGTATCCAGAGATGGGCGAAAAGTACATCGAAAGTACTTAAGTACTAAGTACAAGTACTCGTAAATCAATGTACTTGAAGTAGTTGCCCAAGTATTCAAATAAAAAAGTACTTTCAAAGTACAAGTACCAAGTACTTTTTAAAGTACTTTCAAGTACCAAGTACATTTACTATACAATTTAAAAACTAATAATTTATGCTGTTAACTCTGATAGTACATCATCATAGTGACTCTTTTCTCTGATAGTACATCACAGTGATTCTTTTCTCTGATAGTACATCATCACAGTGACTCTTTTCTCTGATAGTACATCAGCACAGTGACTCTTTTCTCTGATAGTATATCATCACAGTGACTCTTTTCTCTGATAGTACATCATCACAGTGACTTTTTTCTCTGATAGTACATCATCACAGTGAATCTTTTCTCTGATAGTACATCATCACAATGACTCTTTTTTTTCTGATGGTACATCATCACAGTGACTCTTTTCTCTGATGGTACATCATCACAGTGACTCTTTTCTCTGATGGTACATCACCACAGTGACTCTTTTCTCTGATAGTACATCATCACAGTGACTCCTTTTTCTGATAGTACATCACCACAGTGACTTTTCTCTGATAGTACATCATCACAGTGACTCTTTTCTCTGATAGTACATCATCACAGTGACTCTTTTCTCTGATTGTATATCATCACAGTGACTCTTTTCTCTGATAGTACATTATGACAGTGACTCTTTTCTCTGATAGTACATCATCACAATGACTCTTTTCTCTGATAGTACATCATCACAGTGACTCTTTTCTCTGATAGTATATCATCACAATGACTCTTTTCTCTGACACTGATAGTATATCATCACAATGACACTTTTCTCTGATAGTACATCATCACAGTGACTCTTTTCTCTGATAGTACATCATCACAGTGACTCTTTTCTCTGATAGTACATCATCACAGTGACTCTTTTCTCTGATAGTACATCATCACAGTGACTCTTTTCTCTGATAGTACATCATCACAGTGACTCTTTTCTCTGATAGTACATCATCACAGTGACTCTTTTTTTCTGATAGTCATCATCACAGTGACTCTTTTTTCTGATAGTACATCATCACAGTGACTCTTTTCTCTGATAGTATATCATCACAATGACACTTTTCTCTGATATAGTACATCATCACAGTGACTCTTTACTCTGATAGTACATCATCACAGTGACTCACTGTACACGTCCACACGCTTATAATTCGTCAATATGTTTGGTAAATATTGGTTGTGATATCTAGGTATCACAAAATAATTATATTCAATGTACTTAAATTGGTCAATATAACTCATAGTCTCATATACATGATTGTATGTCAGAATATATAAATATTCACCGTCACATAAAAGTATACAATGTCTTACAGTCTTAGTTTTCGATTCTACTGTTTGACAAAGTTTTCAATTTTACTGCTTGACAAACAATTTTCCAACATGTTGGACCTCTTCAAACTCTAGTTTTTATCCAGTTGCTCTAAATACAGTTTTGTTGAGAAAAAGAATTAATTTTGTAGAGATTTTAGAACTAATCTTTTAAAATCTCTTGACTGAAAGGAAAAAATGTACTTTGCAAAGTACTTTTTACTTGGAAAGTAACAAGTACTTGTAAAAAGTACTTCTAAGTAATTATTCAAAGTACTTTTTGGAAAGTACTTCAAGTAGTACTTGAAGTACTTACTTGTTACTTAGTACTTTTACTTGGTACTTGGGAAGTACTTTCCCGCCCATCTCTGCCTGTATCGCATATTGTCATCTAGCGTGTAATAAGATCATACAGGGTGGGCGCTAAATAGTCTACATTTTAAAATAGCCGTAACTATTTTAACATA
The DNA here is from genome assembly GCA_947561585.1 of Caprella mutica. Classification (NCBI taxonomy): domain Eukaryota; kingdom Metazoa; phylum Arthropoda; class Malacostraca; order Amphipoda; family Caprellidae; genus Caprella; species Caprella mutica. Next base: position 35,240 of record CANNZV010002492.1, read on the forward strand.
CGAGATGGGAAATATAAACAAAAATCATTTGGAAGTAAAGAAGTCAAATTTTACTAACTACCTTGTATAACCAGTTATTTTCCAAAGTGTCCACCGTCACCAGTAATACACTAGTTAATACGAGAAGAAATGTTCTTAAATGACTTTGCCAAGCATTTCACTATTGTTTAAGGCTTTGTAAAATCAAAGAAATGTAACTGTAAAAAGGTATATAAACAATGAAATGCTCGGTAAAGGCATTGGTAATTTTGCGTCTCGTATTGAGAAGTGTTATTACTGCTGATGGCGGACACTCTGAAAAAAAAATGTAACAAGATAGTTAACAAAATTTGACTCCATGTTTTATTCGAATGATCTTTGTTTGAATTTCCTATCTCATATGTAAATATAGTTATGGCGATTTTAAAACGTGTAGTTTTTAGATCTTAAACTGTACAATGCTTACATTCTGTATTCTGTGCAAATATATAATGTAAATATTTAATACAAATCCAAAAGCACTCACCACCATCCAGAACGTGGACCAAGGTACTAGCGCTTCCTTTATCGGTGTAACAGGTGTAGGTGCCAGATAGGGAGTTTACCATGTTTCGGACTATTAGCGAATCCATGTTATTGATTTTACTCGGTTGTAAATCAACATTGCTTGGTAACTTGACATCTGGGGCCATCAATGTTTCTACATAACCGTCATATGCTACTCGAATCCAGGAAGTTGGAGTCACATGTTCCTAGGTGAGAAAGTATATTGTTATTACAATAACAACTGGGGAATGTCTCAGTTCTCGGCATATTCCGAATACTATGAGTGTGCGAGTACCTGGATGCTCCTCTTCCTCAATTCGGTCAAATGCAAAAATAATCAATGGCATTTCCATTTCTTTGGTAAGAGTTTTGATTACTTAATGGAACTAGCCATGATCCGGAAAAAAATGAGTTTGGTGGAAGAGGTGGAGTATCTGTATTTTGTAATGACCAATAACTGCATGACAACTGTATTGAGAATTTATGCTATGTGAGTAGGTGCATTGAATGCTGTACAGTTAGGATAAAAATTAACTCCCACATTTAATTTATTGTTGCTGTATACCGCCCACCTAATGGCACTCTTGACGATTTTAATGAAAACATGATTGCCAATTGTAATATTAGGAGATTGTAATATAAACTTGATTGATTTTCAAAATTATAATGTGTATGTACGAAATTTTGTTTTCAACATGTTTTCGCATAATTATTTCTCTGTTATTTCTAAACCAACAATGTTCCCTTGTGGTAACTAATATGGTGTCCCATCCCTTCTTGATCACATCTGGTACATCATCACAGTGACTCTTTTCTCTGATAGTACATCATCACAGTGCCTCTTTTCTCTGATAGTACATCATCACAGTGACTCTTTTCTCTGATAGTACATCATCACAGTGACTCTTTTTTCTGATATTACATCATCACAGTGACTTTTTTCTCTGATAGTACATCATCACACTGACTCTTCTCTCTGACAGTACATCATCACAGTGACTCTTTTATCTGATAGTACATCATCACAGTTACTCTTTTCTCTGATAGTACATCATCACAGTGACTCTTTTCTCTGATAGTACATCATCACAGTGACTCTTTCTCTGATAGTACATCATCACAGTGACTCTTTTCTCTGATAGTACATCATCACAGTGACTCTTCTCTCTGATAGTACATCATCACAGTGACTCTTTTCTCTGATAGTACATCATCACAGTGACTCTTTTCTCTGATAGTAAATCATCACAGTGACTTTTACTTGGTACTTACTTGGACTTAGTACTTTTAACTTGGTACATGGAAAGTACAATCTCGCCCATCTCCATGTATCCGCTAGTTTATAGCACTGCACACTTCATGGTTGTTTAATGACCTGGTATGGGGTGGGGGGACGGCACACCCTCCTGATGCACATGTATTAGTATTCGATTTCAAAATAAATAAAATGAAGTTATTTTAGGGCCAGTTAAAGGGGTTCAGAAACGCATGGCGCATTCTCAAGATTGTGCAAATCAGCCAATTGGACAGAACAAATGCAAATGTATGACTCATTTTTATCTATATTGTGAATTATTTTCACATTGTAAGAAACATTATTTCTTTTCTTTTATTATTTCCATTTACTGCAAGTTAAAACTTAAAACTACTACCAATATTTGTGTACGAAATATGTACCACCAACCACTCAATTCATTCTAATAACTCAATATACCCTTCAATTAGAAAACGAAAAGAAAATGGTAGGGGCACTGAAATTCCATCTTTCGGCACCAAAAAACTCAATATGTGCCTGCCCCTGGTCTAGGATCATTAATCTACAAACTGCATAAAATTATATACCTACTTCTAAATTTTTTAATACTCTGTGCACAACAATTGTCTGAAACACTAATATGACGCTGAAGAAAAAGATTGTACATTCTTTGTTTTGATTTCTAATTTGAATTCTATTTAAAACTATTTTTGTTCGGCTTTTCCGAATTATTTCCTGAAGTATATAAACGTTACTATAATAGGTTTCTCCTATTTTATACCTTCAAACAAATATTTAATGGATTGAATATAGCTACCTAGCTGACATTCAAAACAAGTGTACATTCTTTTTCTTTAGACTGAAAATTAGCAAGACTGATGTACAACAGCTTGTATACTTGTAGTTATAAAACCTTCAGACCGGTTTGTTATTTGAATATATTTATGTTATTGTTATCAAGAATATAAATCGTTTATCAACGGAACTAGATTGGAAAGGTAATAAGCGTGATGGGAGAGTAGTATTCCGCATTCTGGCTTCTGATATCTCTTAACTAGGAGTCTAGGAAGCTCATTTTATCAGCTCCATGTTCATGATGCCACCCGATCTTGAAAACCTCAAGGAATATTTCGACGAAAAATTCAGTTCTCTAGCCGCACACTCACAAGCTGCTCCAGTTAATAACTTTCAGTTTAAATCGAAGGGCAATCAAATTTAAGCTAATTTCAGACAAAAGGTGACTTCAATACTCGCTACTGCTAAAAAAAAGCCGCCAGAGAAGACTATGACGGCGTCAGTTGAGCATTGCTCTGAAGCCTCTAGTGCTACCCAGGTAGCAAGCATTATTCCTGGGATATTAAGGGAATAACTCCTGGAAGAAGGATATATTCCCTTTATATCCTAGGAATAAATCCTTGCTGCCTGGGTAGTAACCTGAAATGCTATGAGCATTTGGCATCAAGAGCCGGTTATGCAAAGCACAATTTCAGTACTAATTCGGTGAGTTCCGTTAATAATGTGTTTGTGTCTGGGTGCTCAAGATTAAGAATAAGATTTTGGGCTGAAATTATTAAAGATGCCTTTATATTGGATTTGATAAAATATGGATACAAGATAATAAAAGTGCGTTGAATGAGAGGGATTTTGTTAACAAAGAAATTTCGAAACTCTTACTTTAAGGTTGCATTACAGAAACTAGTTCGAAACCCAGCGTAATAAATCCCTTATCAGTGTCAATAAATCATTTGGGCAAGAAAAGATTGATATTGGACCTGCGTAACGTAATCATAATCAAATTTTTTTTAAATATGAAGAGCTGAATATCCTTAAACAGTATTTAAATTCTGATTACTATACAGCTAAGTTCGATCTTAAATCTGGGTACCATCAAGTAGATATATATTCAGAATGCATGGAGAAATGATGACCAAACAACAAAATATTATATAATCAACGTGTTGCCTTTTGAACTTTCGTCAGCATGTAGTATATTTACTAAAGTTCTTAGATCACTAATATGTCATTGCGAAAACTAAGAATTAGAATCATTAGGTACCTAGATGACGGCATAATAGGTAATCATAGTAAACCCCTGATAATTTCTCAAACAGAACAAATTAAAAGTGGCCTTTACAAAGCAAGATTCTTAATTAATGAGGAGAAATCTATTTGGAAACCAAATAAACAATTAGAATGGTTAGGCGTCTCTATCAATCTCACTACCATGAATTTTGAATTACCTAATGATAAAATTATAAGATCAAGGAATTTAATAAATCGAACTCTAGAAAAAACAGTACCTGCTAGGCAGTTGTCAATGGTAACTGGAACTATTCTCGCTACAAGAGAAGCAAACGGAATTAAAACTCTTCTCGTGACTAAACGATTGCAAATGTGTATTATGGGTTCTGATTATTGGGATAGGTATTTAAAAAATTTAGAAGATGCACAGGAAGAATTGCTTTATTGTAGTTCTGAATTCACGAAAGATACAATTTCCAGCTCAATCGTGCCTAATAATAAAACTTCTCTCACTATTTACACAGATGCAAGCGACATTGGTGGAGGTGGATATATTGTGGAATTTTCAGGATCTGATTCCTTTTTCCAATGGTGTGCAAATCAGACATCAGAGATCAGTACTCATAGAGTATTAATAGCATTTTTCCTGATTCTTTACAACTTTAGATGCATATTGAACGAAACTAAGATTAGATGGTTTTGCAACAACTTGAACGTGGTAAAAATATTTTAAAACAGGTAGTATGGTTCTTACACTACATGAAATTATCTTAAATATAAACAAGTTATGTTGAGAATCTGGGATAGAAATATTTCCAGAATGAATTGAGCGAGAACGAAATAAGATCGCAGATTCTCAAAGTAGAAACTGGAATAGTGACGAATGGTCAGTGTCTAATAACTTGTTTAGTTATTTTGATATAGTTTGGGGACCGCATACAATCGATCGCTTTGCTAATTCTTGTAGTACTAAATGCACTAAATTTAAATCCCGCTCTCCTTGTAAAATTTCCATAGAAACAGATTGCTTCAATTTTGAATGGAGCAACGAGAACAATTACTGGTTAGTTCCTTCAGTGCATCTGATTGGGACTTTAAGTCACCTAAAAAAATGCAAGGCAAAGGAAACTCTTGTAGTTCCAAAATGGAAAATTCAAATTTTTGGCCTCTCTTGTGAGACGCTTATGGGAAATTCGCGTCGTTTGTTGCTGATTATATATGATACAAAAATCCTACGAATTTCTTTTCTAGCCCTAATTCCAAATCTGTGTTCAATGAGTAATTTAAATCTAATGTACTAGTTTTGTAAATAAGATTTTAAATTCATAATCGTTAATAATAAATTACACTCATCGTTTTCCTGTGTTTTCGTCTCTGGTTGAATAACTTGAAATTTTTTGTTGACCCATCTTTCCCTATTCCCATTGCTAAAAGACTTTCTGATCGATGGTTTCTGGGTAAAGTAGAGAGCCTGCTACAGTACGAGCCTACATAAGCGAATACAACGCTCTACTTCATAAAGGTGGGCTAAATAGTGTGAATACTCACATGATCAGTTCCGCTCTCAACATAACAAGGGATATATACTGTGCTATCGATTGTAGTGAATAGCTCTGGGATATTTAATCCATCAACTGTTGGAAAAATAGTGTAATAATCACTAACATAGATTCCCTTCATGATTATGATATAAACATTTACGCGTTCAGGATTCAAATTTTTACTATAATTATAAATAATTCAGTATTATTAAAATGTTTTCAGATACTAAAGTAGAATAAAGAAAAAGAAAATATAAATAAATTCACTCACCTCGGGTTTGAATTAAGAAGAAACTACTTAAAGCTAGAACTAAAAATGAGAACACCATTTTTTTTATTTCAACAAAAAATACTATGTTCTCTGATGTAGGGATTTTAGTGATGATGTAAGATTTTATCAGTGGTGGCAGTATTTCACTCAGCAGCAAAGTGACGACTGGTACTCAGAACAGTGACTTATATAGTAGCTAACTAGCTTACTTATGAGGTCATATCAATTAAATTACTTTACTGAGTTCTAAGATATACACAAGAATCTATTCATGCCAAACCATGCACTCGGCAACAGATCTAATTACAATATAGTGCCAGATTAGTTTAATATTACATTACATTACATTAAATTAAGTTTAACAATGGACTCTTTGATAACTACTAAATGGAGTGTGTGTATTAAATGGTACTCTGCAGCAACAAGATTAATAAAATATCAATGCTGAAGTTAGTTTTATGTCGCAACCATTCGCTTGTTTGCTTATTTGACGGATACTGCAATAAGAATTATGGGAGGGAACAATTTATCCTAATTTATTTAGTTTCAAACGATAATTAATAAGAAAATTTTCTATTCGAAATCTCGAAACCTGAAATTACATTCAACGTTGAAATATTATTAACATTTTTATAATATAGAAATCTCAAAGAAATCTTTTTAATCAGTATTTATTTATTGCCCGAAAATTTATTTTATAGAAATTACATAAGGGCTTGTTGAATTGTAGATTTTTTTATACCATATCCTTAATCTGAGAAAAATAACTTTTGAGAAAATAAATTGAATTCTAAAGAAATTGAATCCAATTTCTAGTTATCTTTTTTATAAATAGATTACCTAAAAAGTGGATGCAAAAAATGAAAACAAAAAATGGCGGCACTGGAAACATTTCAAAAATCATTTAGATTATACTTTTATAGGCAATATTATACAAATTCGGTTGGAATTATTTAGGAATGAAGTAGGTAATCATTAAGCTATAAGAAGAAATTTGATTATATAAATTTGACTATAAAATTAAATTTATTATTTAGGGTAAGTTACGAATTGTCGGTCGGTTTCACATCTTCGGTCATATAAGAAAAACGATACAATAAAAATAATTTGTTTTTCTTTTAATTAATATTCATGATAGCTGCCAATAAAAATACTAATAAAATAAAATAATTGTTATTATTGTAATAAGATTTTTAAAACAAAATTAGATTGCATACAACAAAATTAGATTTTATAAAATTATATTTCATAAAATTAGATTTCTTAAAAATAGATTCCATAAAAATAGATTCCATAAAAATAAAATTATATTTCATAAAATTATATTTCATAAAATTATATTTCATAAAATTATATTTCATAAAATTATATTTCATAAAATAAAATAATATTTTATGAAATAAAGTTATATTTATAAAATAAAATTATATTTTATGAAATAAAATTATATTTTATGAAATAAAATTATATTTTATGAAATAAAATTATATTTTATGAATATTAAATTAAAGTTGTAAATAAATAAAATAAAATTAAAGTTGTAAATAAAGTGCATAGTGAAGGGTTAAAATAACCAACAATAGTTGTAAATAAAGTGCACAGTGAAGTATAAGACAACCACCAATAGTTGTAAATAAAGTGCACAGTGAAAAGTTAAAACAACCACCAATAGTTGTAATTGAAGTGGACAGTGAAGGATTAAGACAACCACCAATAGTTGTAAATAAAGTGCACAGTGAAGAGTTAAAACAACCACCAATAATTGTAAATGAAGTACACAGTGAAGAGTTAAAACAACCACCAATAATTGTAAATGAAGTGCACAGTGAAGAGTTAAAACAACCACCAATAATTGTAAATAAAGTGGACAGTAAATGGTTAAGACAACCACCAATAGTTGAAGTAAATAAAGTGCACAGTGAAGGGTTAAAACAACCAACAATAGATGTAAATACAGTGTACAGTGAAGATTTAAAACAACCACCAATAGTTGTAAATAAAGTGCACAGTGAAGGGTTAAAACAACCACCAATAGTTGTAAATAAAGTGTGCAGTGAAACGTTAAAACAACCACCAATAGTTGTAAATAAATTGGACAGTGAAGGGTTTAAACAACCACTAATAGTTGTAAATAAAGTACACAGTGAAGATCTAAATAGATCTAAATAAAGTGCAAAGTGAAAAGTTAAAACAACCATCAATAGTTGTAAATAAAGGGCACAGTGAAACGTTAAAACAACCACTAATAGTTGTAAATAAAGTGCACAGCGAAAAGTTAAAACAACCACCAATAGTTGTAAATAAAGTGCACAGTGAAAAGTTAAAACAACCACCAATAGTTGTAAATAAAGTGCACAGTGAAGAGTTAAAACAACCACCAATAGTTGTGAATAAAGTGCACAGAGAAGGGTTAAAACAACCACCAATAGTTGTAAATAAAGTGCACAGTGAAGAGTTAAAACAACCACCAATAGTTGTGAATAAAGTGCACAGAGAAGGGTTAAAACAACCACCAATAGCTGTAAATGAAGTGCACAGTGAAGAGTTAAAACAACCACCAATAGTTGTGAATAAAGTGCACAAAGAAGGGTTAAAACAACCACCAATAGCTGTAAATGAAGTGCACAGTGAAGAGTTAAAACAACCACCAATAGTTGTGAATAAAGTGCACATAGAAGGGTTAAAACAACAGCCAATAGCTGTAAATGAAGTGCACAGTGAAGAGTTAAAACAACCACCAATAGTTGTGAATAAAGTGCACAGTGAAGAGTTAAAGCAACCACCAATGGGTAGTCTATAAGTCTTGAGTAGGATTGCAGTGTATAAAAGAGGTGGAGGAAGGGTGCGGGTAATATCAAACATTGGCTAATGTGTGTTTTAATTGAATCAGCTATTAAAATGGAACCAGCATATTTAATTATGTAATATTTCGTTAGGATTAGCTCAACTTTACAATTAATTAACGAAATTCCTCATTCGGGCTAATATAACCGAAAGGTACCATAAGATACCATTTGGTTCCTTTCAGTACCATTTGGTTCCTTTCGGTACCATTTGGTTCCTTTCGGTACCATTTGGTTCCTTTCAGGACCATTAGGTTCCATTGGTTGCCATTCGGTAGATAGTCCTACCCTTGCCTTCGATGTCATTCGGTCTCTAACATTCGGTAAATAGTCCTACCACAGTAAATCCACCAATTTTGCTTTAATATTATATTCAGAGGGAAAAATTCCTCTAACATGACGGTGGAATTTACTATGACATACAAACTGGTATGAACAGTTGCGAACAATTTACCAATTTCTGCATACTGGTTCTGGTGGAGCCAGGAAATAAAGCATGTCCATAACTCACTATTTTAATGGCGAGTTTCACTGTTTGTTCAGTAATTTTGAGCTCTTCAATAGCAAATGGCGAGAAATATATATTTTTCTCCTATGCTACAAACTATCTACAATGTTATTTTGGAGAGAATTTATGATTATTTGATCATTTTGGAGACAAATTTGGTTATTTTTGGAGAGAGCTGGAGAGACAAAATGAGAGTTTATGAGACATACTATTTTACTTTGTGGTGGAGTAGGTCCTAGCCTAAGGTAGGCAAAGAATTAGTAAATTTTAATCTATATTTTGCGGATAGCAATTTAGGTACGGAAGAAACTAGGAGGAATTATAATTATAGTATAGATAAGTATATTATATGGTGGCCGGTCAATTGATCCCCGGCCATTTGATCCCCATACCATTTGATTCCCGTGCATTTGGTCCCCGGTCATTTGATTCCCAGTCATTTTTTTTGTTCATATATTTAACAAACAATATATATTACGATCTTTATTTCTATATAAAAATTGGCATTTACTATTTAAATAATAAATAAAACTTGTGAAACAATTTGACATCTACAATTTATATAATAAATTTTATGTATAATGAAAAAAAATAACATAATTTAAACAGATATAGAACTTATTATTGCAACATATTAATATTTTTATTTACAAATAATTTACATTAACAATTAGCCAGAAAACATATTACAGGTGATAGATAGGAAATATTAACCAGCTATTGATTGGTTCATTTGTAAGCTAAGTGAATATACCTAACTTTCAATTAAGCTGTTTTCTCCGTAACTAACACCTCATGTAGGTGGGATAGATTGAAAATCATTTTATGGTAAATTGTATACTTACATAAATTAACCATAAAATTATTTTTGATCTATCCCACCTGCATGATGATAATAATTGTACATAATTGTTACTGCAAAAAGGCTTAACGGAAAACTACCGATAAAATAGTCAAAAGTTGCTCCTAAAATAGTTTTTATTCCAGGACAAATAATTACGAGAGATGCTCCTGATTTATTTGATTAGTCATGTGTGCTAGTTATAATAAGTGTGGGGTATGCCTGTACATTTGATTTCACCATTGAATATTTTTTGTTGCCGGAATGTAAATTTGAAAGCATCTATTGTTACTTATTTGAATAAAAAAAATTAATTTCTTGTTAGCTGTTTTTACCCTTATTACTTATAGTTTCTTTAAAAAACTTCATCGACTGTAAGGTGCACATTTCAAAAATACGCTAAATAATTTATATATATTACACCTAATAGTAGGTGTATAAACAAAAAATATAACTGGGAATCAAATGACCGGGGACCAAATGACTGGGGATCAAATGGTATGGGGATCATATGACCGGGTATATTTTGACCGAGGATCAATTGACCTAGACCCATATTATATATAGCCTATATAGTATATTTGATGATATTTCATGGTAAATTCAACTGACTTGTGAGTGTGCACCCCCCCCCCCCTACCCCCATGTAAAAATAATATTGTAACTAACAATATCGGTGGATTTCAAACTAGGTATCTATTCAAATCAGGATACAGTAGGGTATGGTAATCAGCTGATAGAATCTATAGTTTGACGTGACCACCGGATGACTGGAAATGGCGACTCTGACCACACTTTGAAACATGGGAAAACCTACTGAAACTTAGCACTTATAAATTTAATTTTTTTCTTATCAATTACTAACTAGGCATTGGTTAAATTGTATTCCATCATTTTTTTCCTTATTTGTTATTCATAGGAACTACAATTTAGCAGTTTAATAGCACTACTTTACGCTCCTAGGTACCATATTTTGAAGACCCTATTTTTTCTAGAGAAGTTAAAGAAATTAACAATAAAAACACACCTGAATTATATCTATATGTTCAACTTTGAGGTTCAATCGCCATTTTCGCTTTTCTTTTGCACGAAACCCTTATAAAATGACTTCAAACTTCTCGATATTAACATGCAAATACGAGGAATTATAGGCCGCTCGGTCACAAACAAGGAATGTGTTGTTGTGGTGACGTCATATTTTTGTAACGTCTGCTAGGTACTATACCCGATTATGTTCCTGTACCCTGATTCAAATAATCTAATTTTACCATTAATTTTCAGTAGCTACCTAAAGCTTAAATTGAGAAAATGTTACGAATGTGAAATAAGTAAAGACTGGATTATATAACTAGAGGCATAGAAGGTACCTGCCTTATGTAAATTAATCTAAAATGAACTATCTAGGTTCTAGTGTATTCAATTTACACTTCTAACTAAGTTCTGACTCAAGAATTATGTGATGCTGTTAATAAAGCTAGTAAAGTAGGTATTTTACTGCTGCAACTCATTACGACAAACCATTATTTTAATTAATAAGCTGTATTGCCTACCTAAATGGCAGTGCCTTTGGTATTGATATACTATATATTGATGCGTTTACATCAATTAATTCAACAAATATTAGTTACAGTGGAAAATGTGATATCGTTATATTTTTAAACGAAACTTATAATATGCAACTTGTACACTGTACAGGGTAAAATTAATTATGAACTAGGCAGGTAGGTACATCATATGCAATTAAAAGTGAATTATTAAAATACATTCATTCAGAAATAAGATTATACAATATAACTTAATCATCGGATTTAAAAAAACGGTATATGAATTGGTTATAGCCCTGATAAGATTGCACTATCGGACCAACGTCGGTAAACGTTGGCAAAGTAAAGGAGTAAAGGCACGATATGGCATTGGCACGCCTATGCTATTACACAGTGGGCCAATGCAATGAAAACGACAATGGGCCAACGGTTGCCAATCAGCACTGGCCCAATGAAGGAAAACATTGGTTAACCAACCCAGTGATTTTTTGATGTACCAGTATATCTATTATACTAGTATACCGGTTCCATTTGGCAGTTATCGCCTGACTATCAGAGAAAATAGGTGCAAACGATCTCTCCTAACTTTAATCACACCAAATAGCCAATTAATATCCTCAATTAAGTATATCTGTGAAATTTTAGCCGTTTCGGGCAATTTAGGCTTGTTATTCCTTCAATTATTAATTTAACACATTATTTATTTCATCCATAAAAATGAGCTTGGACGCTAGTGTTAACTAATATATTTAGTATGAAAAGTTATATTTTCGTCTGAAATAATTATTCAAATTGAAAATTATACTTTCTATTTTTTTTTGTTTAAAAAGACAATATTTTTCCATTAAAAACAAGAAGGATAAAATCTTTACAGAAGAGGAAATTCCTTCAGGAACTACGAGTGAGGGGTTGAGTTCCCTGAAGGGGTGGACCCGACCCTCTAAAACCTCTCCTTCGCGGCTGAGAGGATGCTGAAGGCATTCCCTCTCTGGATCGCAAGAGCCATTCGCCGTTGGAACCAGCAGACTCCCTTGGATCATTCGTTGTCTCAACAAGGCGTCTACCTTTGGACTTCATGATTAAGGAGGTCGTACTACCGTACGCTCCTGTGGTCTCTCTAGCAATTGGTTCAAATATGTATGCATCTCCAAGGGCGGAGTATTTCTGACGCTCACGGTTCTCCGCAGTCCCGGCAGCTGATCCGGCCTCAACTGCGGAATCATTGAGGTGTGTCTCGGCAAATGTGTCGACACACGTGCAATCCCAAATCAGACTCTTTCCATTCATGTAAGGAAACACAGTAATACCATCTGGGCGTTTACCATCACCTCTGTCAAGCCCAGGAGGCTCAAGTACTGAAACGAGTCCTGCTCTCTGCAAAGCCCGTTTTACCACATCATTCATTGCTGCTTGTCTTGAGTGACGCCCAGAACTGTACCTACAAGACAGGCCATGCAGCCCTCTGACATCCATCCCACTACCACAGCAGCAAGAATGAGGTTCACAAACTCTGGCACCAACTCTGAGAGCAATGGCTACCCTCAGGACCTCTGGATCGAGCTGTGTACCCAATGACGGTATATGGGAATCGCGTTCAACCACACTCCAGTTTCTTTAAGAGATGCAGATAACAGTCGTGCCCTTGCCACCTGATCAGCTCTAGACAACAGACTCTCCATTAATGAATGAGCCCGTGGTGTATCCCATTCTTTTTGACTGGACTCATGGTGTGGTACCGGGAGACCAGCCTGTAAACCCTGCCTCCATGTCCCAACTGCATCTGTAAGCTCTCCGGTATCGACTACATTAATATTAAAAAGAATAGTTTCAACCAAATCACTCACAGAATACATTGAAAACACAAAAGCAGGTAAGGCAATATCTCCAGCTCTCCTACAACCCAGTCCACCAAGGCCAACCGGTAAAGCTGCCTGAACCCAAGAATCAGCTAACATCTCTACATTGGTCACACTGGCAACGGCAGATCTAAGTGATTCATCAAGGCAGCTAAGTTCGACTACGTGCTTGTAAGCTGGAGAAGCCCGCAGAACATATTGTAGCTTCGGAATGGAGAAAACATTTCTCAACAAAAAGAAGGCTTGATGGTTATCCACTACTCGCAATCGAGAGACCATGAGATCCAGATCTTCTTTCTTCCTTAAAATCTCCTCGGGGATACCCAAGTCACTTAAAGGCGCACCCAACAAGGAGCAATTGTCCTTATGATTCACTCTGACATTTGTAAGCACTGCCCGGAACAACAATTCTGTTTCACCAGGGGCATTATCATCGAGAATGGTCAGCTCACATTTCGCGCTATTAACTTCAAGTCCGATGGCACTCAACCCATCTATCAAGGTTTATACGTCATCCAAAACTCTCTCCGGTGTATCACCCAGGGCTGCGTCGTCCAGATACCATACATTGAACTCTGACTCAACCCTGCGAGCGACCTCGTCAATTCCAAGAGCAAACATAGCTGGTCCAAAAGGGTCACCCTGCTGGATACCTGTCTCCGACCTCAGCACCTCTTCACCAAAAAACGAAGCTGAAGGCGAAGAATAAGCTTGCCAAAGGATTCTATATAGCTCCGGCACACGGTTACGAATAACAGTAAGGAAGGTACCTCTCCTCAGACAATTGAAAGCGTTTTTCATATCCACCTTGAGAAACACCCTCCTATGGTTACAGTCATTCAAGTACCGTCTTGCAGAATGTGCGGCAGCTTCAAAGCCACACTTCGTAGAGAACCCAAGCTGAACCGGTCTTAATTAACTACCAAGAGAGTGTGATAAGGGGCACGCACCAACCTTGGCAGCCAACCTACGCAAGGTATTACCAACTGCTATGGGTCTGATGCCACCATCCTTTTTGGTTAAAGCGCATAATGTGGCTCCATAGAAAGTTGACAAAGCAAAATCAGGAACTTCTCTCAATATCGCATTCACAAAATCTGTCAGAGTGGTCAAAAGACGTACTCCAGCCTCTGCAGATGAATGGGACAATAGCGTCTTCAAATGACCTGGCCTGAGGCCATCAGGTCCTCCGGCAGAACCAGGACGAAAAGAATTAACAGCCTTCCGGACATCTTCCTCCGAAACAATAGGCACAATTAGAGAATTATCCGGAGGCTATGGCATAATCAAGTTTAGCGGGGCAGGCGGGTGTTTAGACCTCAAAGCTCTGACAGTCTCTTCGTTTCGTTGGGTCAGTCTATCCGAAGATGACAGCTCATGAACTGCTCCACTCACGTCACCATCTGCAAACTTTGCTGCCACTCTTTTTTTCAACTTTTGTAACTTGTCATCGTCTGAAGCGTGTTGATTATTAACAACTGGGATTATGGGTTCAGGCAGCGTAGGTGGGGGGAGTCAGTCTCTAAAAATTAGGCCACCTGCCGATTGATTTTGGTAGCAAGAGAAACCTTACGACCTTCTCGACCGCCATCTGGGCACTGTAGCCCCCAGTAGCAGAAGCTCATAAGCCTTGTCCATGCTAATTGGGTCTTCTACATCAGAGCCTCCACCAAATAACAGTTGGAGGGCTCCCGCCACAGCTATTACTGATCCCCTGGGAATCGTATTTACGACTCTCAACCTGCTACGACAGCCACCAATATATGCCTCCAAATTCGCCAGCTGATTGGGCCGCTCCTGGGGGTCATCGATTGTACCCCGCCCTCGACGCGCCACACAAACCCATCTTACTATAACTGGCGCCTGTGCCCTGGTCAGTCCCACACATGACATGTGAAACCATCCAGAACACAGTGCACATTTAACTCTTTTCTTCCTGTTATTACATGTGTCACATGAGCTACAGAGCACATCCTCACCCACAATCATTAAAATAAATTAGCAGTCTGACTGGCCAAACAGAGCAAATGCCACCAGCACACCTCAACCGGAGTGCCCATGAGCATTCAGGGGTCAACAACCTCCCTGCTCAGTACTCTGGAAACACCTGGCAGACGTTCAGAGTTCACTAGGCAGACCAACAATTCCTACCTCAGCTGTAACTTAAACCTCCTGCAACACAACTAAACAAGGTTACTACAGAATAAAAAGGTTAAAAGATATAAAAATCAAAACTAACTGACGATAAAAAAAATAAATAAAAGCACTAAAGAATGGCAGTAACGCTGCTAATTGCGCTGCATAAGGGATTAACAATTACAAAGTACAGTCAGAACCAGCAAAGTACAGTCACCGGTCACTCGAATGTGCTGACTAAGCGAAACACAGGTCTGACGCACGAGATAATTAACAGAGGTGTTTAATAACAACAACCTCCTCCCATCACTGCTCAATATTTTAAATAGAAATATTATCATTTTATGCTATATTCTTAGAATTATAACTTCAGAACATATATTTGTAAAACTACAGGGTGGGGCGTAAGTTTGGAAGCAATTTTTCAAACATTAATATAATTCTTAAAAATAAGTTCCTAAGTAGGTGATAGGGTTTGACCTATAATAGAGACACTACATTATGACGTGGCAGTGTTATTTTTTTACAAAAATTTAGTCAATTCAAAAATGTCAGACAAAAGAGAAGCCATTATTGCTCTACACCGTGCCGGGAAGTCAGATTCCGTCATTTCAAAGACTCTCTCAATAGCGAGATCGACTGTTTGGAAGTGTGTGAAGCGTTTTAATGAGAGAGGAGACTTGACTGATCGTCCAAGAAGTGGTAGACAACGCACCAAACAATGATAAAATGCGCCCGAGAGAAGATCAGGAGGAGCCCGAAAAGGTCAATACGATTGTTAGCCAAAACAGCTAATGTGAGTCCCAGAACAATGAGAAGAGTTGTCAAAGAAGACCTAAAGATGTTCTCTTTCACCCTCCAAAAGAGACAGACTCTGTCAGAAGCTGTAAAGAAAAAGAGATTGGAGAGAAGCAAAGCACTTCTGAGAGAATTGAAGTCTGGCACGGCTGGTGAAATTGTTTGGTCTGACGAAAAAATGTTCACAGTAGAAATGGCTCACAACCGGAGGAATGACAGAATAATTAATGACAGTAAAAGTGCAAAAGACATCCCATACAACCAAAAAACTGTCCACAGAACCATGAAACCTGCTTCAGTAATGGTCTGGGCCGCCGTTTCAGAAACTTGGAGATCTCCTTCAATTCTTGTGGAACAAGGCGCCAAAATCAATGCTAAATGTTATATTGAGAATATTTTGACGCCAATGTTGGAGTCAGCTAAGGATCACTTTGGTAATGACACTCTATGGACATTTCAGCAAGACGGCGCGACTTCACATACTGCAAATGTCACTCAAAACTGGTGCCATGACCATCTTCCACGGTTTTGGTCCAAAGAAATGTGGCCTCCCTGCTCCCCAGATGTTAATCCTATGAACTTTTTGGTATGGTCCATTCTTGAATCAAAGGCCTGTGGTAAATTCCATCGCAGTGTGGATGATTTAAAGCGTTCGCTCCAGAGATCTTGGAAGGAAATTTCACAAGAACAGTTGCGTGCCGCAGTAGGAGGAGTTCGGAGGAGATTTGAGGCTGTTATTAAAAACAAGGGGGGACATTTTGAATAAATTTATGATTTTTGAATTCTTAAAACCCTTATGTAATAATACATAACTGTAAATTATCAAATATATTTTTCGTTGGATTGTAATATGCACTTTCATTTGCTTCCAAACTTATGCCCCACCCTGTATATTCTTAGTGTTAGTAACTATATAATTTCTAACCTTAGAGGTGCCACCCCAGAACTCCGTCGTGAACATTTACAAGAGAAAATGCTTACAGGGGAAGTTTAGAATCAACTAATTGATACAAAGCGGATTCTGCTGCTTGCTGAAACTGTGTGATATGAGTAGATGAAGGGTCAGGGAAAGAGAATTGGTCTTTCAATTACGGATTGCTTCAATTGATTGAATTTTCTTGAAAGTTCGACGGTGTTAAAGATTTCGAAGTTTGGCCAACTCGTAATAATTCTTTCACAAGTATTGCTGTTTGAACAAAGTTAGGGATCATATGCCAACGAGAAATCAGCATAACTAACTCGTCTTAGTTCGTTTGCTGCTGATGGTAGAGGGAACTGAAACATTATGTTTTAATTCTGCCTGCAGGTGGTCGAGCGCCGTTGAGCTTGTCTCATAAATGGAGCCCGGATTATGCTATAAACGCTATTTTGACTATAAAAATAAAGTTTTATATCGTTTATAGCATAAACGCTATTTTGACTATAAAAGCTATTTTGACTAGAAATTAAAAGATAGAACTAGTAATTATGGTATAAACGACTATAAAACCTATGATAAACCATCATTTACGTTCAAAATATATTTGTAACAGATAATTATATAATTGATAAATTAAACATGCAAGAGACAATAAAATTAGTATGCCCTTTCATTCACATTTTTTATAGTAATATTCCATAGAAAACGTACGAGCATAATTATTGGGAAATTAAACTGAGTTGAAAAATGAATAAATCACTACTCAATACAATTTTCTTAAATAAATAGAATGATACACGATGAATGAAGATATGCCCAATAAAATAAATATATGGTATTTATATATTGTGACCGGGTAATTTCGCTCTTTGCGTAAAGAAGTTACTTTGAGCACACACATTTCTGAACGTATTAGTTAATTGAGTGCCCAGACGTGAAAGTGAATATAAGTGAAATTTCCAGACCGTGTGGCTGCTCAGTGCAATGCGTTTTATATCAAGTTAAACATGCATTGTAAAAACAAAACATACCAAAGTGAAACAACCCGAAACTGTTTTGAAGTTGAAATTTGCTTTTCAAAATTGAAAATAATTTTAAGCATGACAGATGAAAATATCAATAAAATGTTGGTAATTTCTCGTAATAAAATTTAATTGTTTCATTAAAAAGTAGCATATTTATCATATTAAGAATAATTGTTACTGTTTTTGGATTTGATTTGTGCTGTTTGTTCTATTTGAGTGTCTTTGTTATATTTTCTTAGTTGGCTGTGACTTGGACAACATAGTTTTGGATACATTTTGTTTAGTTTACTTTCATCTTCTTAGTTTTTTATAAAAATAAAAGCTACGAATAAATTAAGAAACATGGGTTTTATTTACTATCTAATAAACTCATAGTTTTATAAATACGATATTATACGTACACATTTGCCATTAATTGTTGCGTAAGTTCTGTGAATAATAATTAAAAATCAACTATTAACAAATAAACAAGAATAGCATAATTAGTCTTGAATTTACTTCTAAAAGTTTCTATAATGCGGATAAAAGAAAGGAAATGCATCAAATTTTGGACACACTCAGCTAATAAAAGGACTCTTTTTAGCGACTTTAAAACTCTTTTTTAGAGCTATAAAAACTTTTTTTAAGCGCTATTACGATTACTTTCGTTAGAACTATAAATCCGGGCTCTACTCATAACCGAGAAATGTTGATTCCTCGGTTATTGGTTTGAAAAATTCACACTTCTCAATTTAGAGACGAAATTTGTGTTCGGCTAAGAAAGAAAATATTTTAACAAGGTCAGTTTCGTTGCTGTTCGACGGTGTCACTGGCTATAAGATCATCCAGATCGACGCATTCATTTGGTATTTCTGCTACAAGAGGAGGAAGAAAACACTGAAAAGTGGATCCAGCAATTACGAGTTCAAATGACATATAAAAAAGTAAAAAATGAGTGCATATATTGCAGTTTTGGATTTCTCTTTAGGAGCTACCGGAGTCAAAATCAGGTATTTAGGAAGAATGTTTTTTGCGCTAGTATCAATTAAATGAAGGTTTATAGTATAAGTAGAAGGTTTTTCATTTGAAACATCCAGTAGAATTTTAGTGTATATTCTAGTGTCAGCAATTGAGTTATTTCTGAAATCAATTGTCAAACAATTTGCTGCTAAAAATCTATACCAAGAGTGTATAAGTTACATTGGCAATGATTAAGGACCATTGAATTGATCGTTTCATCCATGGAATTGGAAGCCGAAGCATTTGGCAGATTGAAACAAGTAGATCTAATGAATGGAGAATATTCAGCAGGAGAAGCGAGAAACTGGACGAAAGTTAGGCGATATATTGGAAGAACGAGAAAAGAGAATGCACCAAGGTTTTAAGTACATGTCTCTGTTGCCATAATAGAGGTTACACCTCCATTATGAATGGTAGTAGTTGATACAACATCTGTGTGTGTTACAACAACGTTATACAACAACGCCCACTTGCCAACTCACGAAACCCGTGGATGGACAAGTCCGACCGGACTTGGTCCGACCAACCAGTCTTCAAGAGACCATCGCGAACTATGAACACTTTAGTTAGGTGCCAATGGTATTTAAAGGGTGAACTGGAGAGTCCAACCTTCCAGTGAGTGAATAAACTTCATTTAAGGTACTGATAGTACTTTTCAAAGATGTTTTTCTACTCACTGCAGATAGAAATAACACACAATGCATTATTCAAATTTAACACGCTAGTGGTAATGGCTTTCTATCGAAACGATTAACATATAGATCGATCAGATTCACTAATAGTTCATTTTAGTAAAACCTGATTTTCTAATAAACATCCAAATTTAAGCATACTATTTCAGAGTCCTGTTTAACCCTATACATGATCAGAAATGTTACAAGTTCCTAACTATTAGTTAAGTATTTCAATTAGAATAATTGAAATACTTGCTTGATTCCTTTTAAATTAATTAAGTATTAATTTCAATTCTATCTATAGAAAAAGAACTCAATATTCTAAGTTGTATAACTGATTTACAAAGTTCATGAAGTTATATAACTTAGTACAAATTATAAAGTTATATTCTGAGTTACAAGTTATAGCTCTGGGTTACAAGTTATAAAGTTATGTTCTTAAGTTAACAGTTATATTAGCGGCTTACATCAAAGCTATTCGTTTATAATTATATTCGAGCTCCTAGCGAGAATAACATGACCATAAATTTAAATAGCATTTCCTTCTAATGAACAGTGTACAAGATTAAAAAGATTATGTCTGATTAAATGATTATCAAATTATAGAAATTGAAAGATTAAGTAAAGATACAAGTTCAGCGTATTAACAATCTTTCTATTGTTAATAAAAGTGTTTCTATTTGTAAATCTTCTAATAAATATTTCTTTTCTGTATGTGAACTTGTTTGGGCCAGAGCATACGGTGGTCCTTCCAAATGGGTGCGGGGAATAGTAAAGAAACGAAACAGTTCTCGTACTTATAAAGTATGGGTTGGCGAGAAGCTATGGAATTGTCATGTCGATCAATTAAGGTGCTGTCATGCTGATGCGGAGTTTCACGCTCTCTCCAATGATCCTCTGGACTCTGACGATACTTACATGTACTTTCAGCCAAATGGGGTACATGTGGAGACTCGAGAGTCACGAGGAGAGGAAGTAGCTGCGACTGACTAACAGCAGGAAAAGCGCTACCCAGCCCGTGACAGAAGGCCACCTATTCGTTTTGCCGATGAATTTTCATATCGATAGGAACAATATTGATTTTGTAGTTTTAGTTATTTTTGTAATTTAAAAATTTTGTATAACTTATTAGAATCATAAATATTAATAACTGTTTAATAGCCTAGGAAGGGAGATGTTATATATGTACTTTTGTTTTGTAACCGGTAGTTGATACAACATCTGTGTGTGTTACTAGACTCTACTACTATCATGTACTTACATCACTATAGCTTTCATTCATGTCAGTTAGTTACTACCCAACCCTTGTCATCTAATCATTGTGCTAACTAATAAAAGCTATACAGTCGTACTAGTTTTCACTATACACTTCAGTCTTCTTTCCTGTGGGTTTCTTTCAAGGAACTGTTCTGCGGGTGGCACCTCTATAAGGACAGAAATTATATAGTTACTTACACTAAGAATGTTGTTCTTAAAATATATGTTCTAAAGATACCGATTTTAGTGAATAAAATCATAATGATAATGTATTCATACACCGAATAGGTTTTTAAGGTCATAAATCGAAAGGTTACTGATTATAAAATACGACAAATAAGAATAATGTGTTGAATAATTTCGGTTTCACTGGTGTTAAGGAAATGATTGAAACACACAAGTAACTATAAACTTACATTCCTTTGAATGAAAAAGAGCAGGTTATACAAACAAACTAATGCACAGGAGAGGATAAAAAAGACGCCTCTCGCCTTCGGTAAGGCACGAGTCCATTGCAGGGGTTATTCTGGTCCCACCAAAAGAATCTCATGAAGTCACGATGTCTGGGATCAACGTAGAAGGAATTGAACATTCTTTCGACATCCGCAGCAAAGCCTAATGCCTACAACTCCAAGACGAAATCTCCTGAGAACACCAAAAATTCTGTTGTTCTCGTCAAGTCCCTGTAAACAGTCATTCAGGCTTGTGCCGTTGTACCTAGCACTGGAGTCGAAGACCATACGAATCTGGTTTTTCTGGTCTATTGAGAACACTGGAACGTATAAGTACTCCATGAAGAGCTGGCCCCTTGGCATTTTCTCAACTTGACCCTTTGCTATGTAGTCTCTAAAGATCTCGAGGCAGCTAGCCAACTTCGCTGGATCTCTCTGCATACGACGAAGTGTATAAGAAGACCTCATAAAGACGGGCCTTTTGCTATCAGGAAGAACAGCTCCATCAAGGAGGGGAAGGGGGAATAAGAACTGTTGCTCATCCTTGGAATGATCAAGTTCCTCATCATCAAGATACTCCCTGAACACCTCGAAGCCAAGAGTGATGTGTGTATTTGACTGAGGGTAATCATTCTTGGCAACGTAGTGCTCGAAGCCACAAGCTATCTTCAGGCACTCGGTATCTTCGTAATATTTTCGTTCCAAGCATGCAGGGCCAACCAGAGACCATCCGAGAGAAGATCTGTAGACATACGGATGATTAGAACCATAAGATCTTCCTCTCATGGCTCCACCACAGTCGGCTCCCACCAGGATGAGAACCTTTATGTCCTCGTCCAATGAAGAGAAACGTTTGGCGTAACTTTTATATGAGGGTCTGGTCTTCGTCTGGTAATCAGAGATTGTAGTTAGTTTGTAAATAATGGCATCACCCTCAATTCTAAAATGTTTCAACACTTTTGGATCCACTAAAGAGCAATTATTGTGATCATCCAAGATCGCTAGGCAACGTAAGGAACCAGGTATGTTTTACTCTCAAATCTACAATCGATGTCTTCAATCAAATTATTACATTATCTTCGTTATGCACGACATATTTGAGCACAAAATGAATTCAATTATCGAGAATCTCTATCGATATTACTAGGATTATTTCATCAATTGAGATCTCTAGTATTGGATCTTTGATTAGATGATTGCAAGGAAGTTAGGATTGAACTTAAAATTATGAAACTTTTCAGAATTTTCCTTATGCAGGATTGTAGGGTGACCCCTTTGACATCTCTCACAGGTCACATCAACCTTGAAATCTCTCTCTTGATGGTTGGGTTACAGGCACTTGTAACAGAACACATTGTCTCTCATAAACTGTATTTTAACTAGATAGGACATACTGCCAAACTTACTGCAATGCTCCTGTGTATTGCCATAGACCTAATGAAGAATGCACTTCTTAGCTTCATCCGAATTCGAAGCCAGAACTTTCACATGACTAGTAGAAAGCTGTGAAAGCTGGCATGTTGAGCTCTGAAACATAGTTTTCCAGGAACTTCACAAATTCTCTGAATTTTGGAAGAGCTCCGTGCTCTTCTCCATGGCGAAACACTTTGTTTGCCACCCGCTGCGAAACTTATCCGATAACTTGTCGAGGATTACCTGTGTTCCGCTTGATAGATTGAACGAACTGGACACTGCCTCATACTGATGAGAGCCAAATGACAAAATTCGAGGAGATCTTTCAGCAGAAAAGAGGTCCTACATGTTTTCAGAGTAGGAAACTCTCGTACCTTTTCGATGGTAGAGTTAGACACTCTCTCGCTTGATCCGTACCTCTCCTCAAGAGTTTGCCAGAGGTCTCCAAAAGCCATATCTGGATCTAAAGCCCCCCCCCCCCAAACTCGTCATCAAGGACCTGAGACGGTTTTGTGTTCGCTTGGGGAACATACATAAACTCTTGCGAGTTGGCCTCCGACTCCTCCAGTTTACGAGTAATTTGAGTCTTCCTGGACCAAAACTGGAGGTGTTCACCGTCAAAAGGATCCCCAAGTCCTCTCAGCAGTTCATGCTTGAGGTGCCTTCAGTTTAAACCATGATATACTGACTACATGGTATGCTCGCTAGATAATCAAAATGAGACCTGATCTGCGCATCGAGGTTGTGACGTCACGTGGATCTTTCATAGTTTGTTTACTTTTAGTCCACTACTGTATATTGACTGTATTCGTACCCGCCTGCCAAAGAGCCGCTTGAGTAGTCTTTAACAAATAAATTAAATAATAATAATAAAACAGGCTAGGAGAAAAGCACATATATTTGAAGACGTCATTCTGGTGTACAGTAACTAAAAAAAGGAAAAAGTCACAATATTTAAAGAAAATATTTAACTAATACATGTATGTTTTAAACGTTAAACCATTATGAAATATATTCAACGAAACAGTGAAATTCAACATCAAATAGACGAATAGCGTAAAGCCTATTCAATGTCTAGAATTATAATAGATAAATTAGTCTGCCAGCGAATAGATATAATTTTCTACGACTAAGGACAGAACTAGTTTTCTATGAAATCATTTTGAGGCGATACTAATACAAATGTAAAAGAGCAAAACTTGAAAGATATACATAAGAGCAAAGAGAAGAGGGACATATTGTGGATAAATATTACTATATGTGAGGTACTCTGCTAGAAAAATTGAGTTAGGTATTTATACATTTATAAACCGTGAAACAATGGAAAAGAGACGAAAAAAATTGAATAATTATTGATCTATATGATTATTAGGTATATAAAAATAACTTGCATCAAGGTTGAGATCTAAACTACGGTATTTTGAGGTTAAGATTGTGAGGAATTCTAAAATATGACTGCACTAAAGATATGTACCTATTGAGATGTAGGTACCTACCTACAGACTACAGTGTACCTATCTATCAAGAGGTAGGTATACCTACTAACATACTACAATTACATTGCACATATCTATCAAGAAGTAGGTACCTACCTACATTCTAGGCTAACTACCTATCAACAGGTACGTATGACCCTACCTTAGACTACCTATAGAGAGGTAGTCAAAGGTAGGTACCTGCAGGTACGTATGTACCTAAATACAGACTACAGTGTACCTACCTCTCTATATAGGTAGTGTAAGGTAGGTACCTGAAGACTTGCAGGTATTTAGATACCATGAAAGATATCAACCATTCTCTAGTTTGGTAAGAATATAAGGCCATTTCATCTTGGTAAATAAATCGTAATGTAATAGATACCTAGGAACAAAATCTTATAATACAACTAATTTACACTATCTTATATACTTTTCATAACAGCAACTCTCATTATGTACCTAAGTGACTAGTACGCTATTGTGTAGTGCGTATACGTGAATTGAAGAAAAACTACAACCTGAGTTTGTGATTGATTAAAGATAGATTTCTTACACAAAAGTATTAAAGTTTTATTATATGCTAATGTTATCGCATAGAATAATGTTTTTTCTTTCTATTATCGAAAAAATTAACAATATTGTTAACCATATATACGTAACATTCAAATAATTACTCTGTTTGTTCTATTATAATAATGCATGACACACATTTCCTAGGGTGTGTAGGGTGGGTTGAGGAACCTGCGCGCTTGCATACCTGTAGTTATTATATCATGGTTTGAACCATCCAATCTGTGACGACCAGAGTAATTCACTAACTCAGACCGCTCAATCAATTTTGGAGCCGAAACAACAGTCTCCCTTTTAGCTTTAGTTGGCTCCTCCTCTCGCTTGCTGTGATCAAGATAATTATCGGAATCCTCAATCCATTTCTCCAGAACATTTTCTACTTGCGGGGCCTCACGGAGAATTGAGGTTAATGGCTGGTTCCTTATTTCAGGGATGGCACCACTAGAAAAACAGGTCTTCTCATAACTGGGAATGGAAAATCAAACATTTGTTAATATGTGTTTTAATGGAATCAGCATATTTAATTATGTATGATTACATACTCTGTTCATCTAAATAATACTTATTTAAGAAAAGAAAATTTAATTTATTTTGAAAAAGCGTCATCTAGTGACAAATAGCACAAACTTTGCACGAGTCATTGACGACGCCATCTTGTTGTTATTTCACAAACGTTGTGCAAAAACTTTTGTATATCTGCGAGTGATATTATAAATTAGCTATAACTCTAAAAATACTTTATTTGTTAGTATATTGAATGTAAATCACAAATTCATTTATTTATAGCTTATTTCTGAAGATAAACAGACATTCTATAAACGTTCATGAAGATTGTTCTGGAAAGTTCTGGAATTAATGCAAGCAACGCCGCCATCAATGAGATGATCGCATAAGCTGTTATGTTAATTATAAAAAACCCTATTTTCTCTGAAAATACAGTGATTTGAGAAGACATATTTCATATCCGTCACTAATCAATGTTTATTTATAATATTATGATAAAATATTTGATATGAAAATTATATGATCTCAGCCTTTATTTCTTGGACAGTTTCTACAGAGTGGTCCATATTAGACAGAATCCGTATCAAACTGTCTCTATCTCTGTTCTCCTCGGCTTCCAAGACTTTAAAGGTCCTCTCCAGGCTCCGAGAAAAAAATGAATTTATAACAGAATATTATATAACTAAGGTCTACGATCATTATTCTGCAAACCGCATACAATTCGGTTCAATATATATTTTATAATTTATTTTTAAAGTTTTTTAATACTCTGTGAACAACAATTGAGCGAATCACTAATCTGATACTCAAGAAGATTATGTTTTGATTACAAATTTGAATTTTATAAACAAACCATGCGTTTTCGGCCTTCATTTAAATTATTTTAGATATTAATTGTTTCCTAAAGTATATTAACGTTTCTATTATAAGTTCATTCAATTTTATACCTTTACATGAATATTAAATGGATTTATTAAACCTAATTCCTAGTTGACATTCAAAACTAATGGTGTACATTCTTTTTCTTCAGGCTGAAAATTTCTTAAATTAGTAAGTCGTAAGTAAAATAGGTTTTGTAGAGTTTTGATTTTTAAAATCTTTAAAAGCATATAAAATTAAAAATATGCTACCAAATTCGATGCGGTTTGCAGCAAAATGATAAGGAACATTAGCTGAACAATTTCAACAATTTCAAATATCTTAACTGAAGCATTAATTAATATCTTAACTGAAGCATTAATTAATATCTTAACTGAAGCATTCCATTAATATTTAACTGAAGCATTAATTAATATCTTAACTGAAGCATAAATTAATATCTTAACTGAAGCATTCCATTAATATCTTAACTGAAGCATTCCATTAATATCTTAACTGAAGCATTAATTAATATCTTAACTGAAGCATTAATTAATATCTTAACTGAAGCATTAATTAATATCTTAACTGAAGCATTAATTAATATCTTAACTGAAGCATTAATTAATATCTTAACTGAAGCATTAATTAATATCTTAACTGAAGCATTAATTAATATCTTAACTGAAGCATTAATTAATATCTTAACTGAAGCATTAATTAATATCTTAACTGAAGCATTCCATAAATAGTACACTTAGTAATTATATAAAAAGTCTGGTCTTCTATTTTAAGAAGAGAAATGTAACAAATCAGGCCGTATATATTAAGTAAGCCATGCATAAATAAACATTTCTTATAAAAATATATTCTAACTATAATGTTACTGCTATGAAAAAAGGGTTGCAAATCACAGGCATCTTAGAGGGTTAATCATAATGTATTCAAATCATTTACTTTTCCTTCTATTTACTCTTTGATAGTTTTTCCCTTAAAAGGTTTTCAAATTAACAAAAAAGAGTCAATCTATCTGATTAGGCAGAAAAATGTAATATGATTCATCACTAAAATAATACACTTAGATTCGACTACTTTCCATAGTAAAAATATAGAACAATCAACAGACATTTGGTAACTGCGTTTATATTGAAAAAAAAATTTATACGTTGAGAAAATATTGTTGAAAGAAGCTAGATCTTACCGTTAATAAAAATCAAATCCTTTGCAAGCTATGAAGGGTGGATTAATTCTAAAGAGATTAGAACCACGAAAGAAATAATTAAATCCATTGTAATTAAATATGAATTATTAGAAAAAAACAGTAGCACAAAATAAAGAATCATAAGAAAATAATTTCTAACTTTGAGTTAGTTGTATCATATGAAATTCCAAATTCTGCATGAATTAACCTTCTAGAAATGTGATAAGTGAATTTCTTCGAAATTAGAGATTGGTTTATTTCAATACCAAAATAATTTTGTCTTTGATTTGAAATATATGTTGGATGATTATATTATCGTGGTTTTGAAGGAACATTGTAAGCTGAACCACTTACAAAAAGTGGATCTAGTAACAGCACACATTCCAATTTACAATGGCAATACACCATCTTTTCAATTTCAAATTACCTCTTTTCTGGGTGAAAATATTTGCAAAATATTTAAGGGATAAACCCAATGTTCTTTTTTCAGAGTTTTTCATGCGTCCTCTCACTATTAAGTTTTCCTTACACGCACCACACTTTCGTGCACGACAGTGCTTCAACATAATGATCTTGAATTTATTAATTCTGTCTTCTTTAAGGAAGTGTGATGAATTCTTCTTAGATTTGAACGGTAGAATGGAATTCTTAGTCTTTTTCTTGTTAGTCTCTTCAAATTCAGGAGATCGTATTGAAATAACTGTGCTAATATAGTGTTCACAAAGCTTGCATTCAAACACAGGTAAAGTTTCAGATTCCAGGACAATAACCCCCGCGGTCAAAAAAAAAAAAACGGAAAAAAACCCCCCGGACAAAAACTCCCAAGCAAAAAACCCCCGGTCTATATAAATAGCATAATTCATTTTTATTAATATATTAAACATTATTCAATGCAAACCAATAATTATTACATTTTCTTCGAAAATATGACAATTTTTTGCAAACTAAGGTATACCCAATTACCTATTAGCTATATAGTAAAAATAAGTACAGTATACATTTTGTCACTATCAAACCTGGCTGGGGGGGGGGGGGCAAGCCCCAAACCCCCCCCCCCCCCCAATCGGACCACTAACCTAACCTTAGGTGCACTATATTTCTTTATATTTATAGCATATAGTAATTTCATTTATAAAATATTAATGAAAATTAATTAAAATGAATTATGCTATTTATATCAACCAGGGGTTTTTTGCACGGGGTTTTTTGCTTGGGGGGTTCTTGTCCGGGGGGTTTATTGTACGTTTTTTTTTTTTTGTCCAGGGGGTATATTGCACGGGGGGTTATTGTCATGTCACCAAAGTTTCAATACTTTTAATCAATGTGCATGATTGGTGTACCCACCTATTGCACAAGTCACACTGCATCCACTTAGTGTTCCTGTTGGTGCCTTTATTTTTAGTTGGATCTATTGAACTAATTACTAATTTTTCCATTTTTCACAATGAATTGTAAAATCTGTTTTCTTTTTGTATCTGGATTCCCGAATAATATTTTCTTGTTCAACAACTTATCAACATGGGACAAAACAAAAACCCCACAAGAACTAGAATCACATTGCAGCTCCTGTTCAATTTTCAAAAAGCGCCAGCTATTTCCATCAAAATTTGTATTGAGAAATGTCCTTATTTGAGTTATACTGGAAGATCGCAGGCCAAGAGAGTCAAAAAGGGAAAAGTGTGAGATTGAGGGTTCAGTATTATAAATCGCCAATGATTATATTCACACCAAGGTAAAAGTAGGATATCTTTAGATAGATCGAAAAGATTTTAGATAATTCGTTTTGGTGAAGTTCTTAATAGGTATAACACACTAGAGCTTTCAATCAGAGATATATTTGTAGCATCACCTATGATAGATTTTATGAAAGTCAATAATAACATCATTCAGGTAAGAATTAGGTTGCAAAGTTTGCAAATCTGAATGTGCTATGGGAATACCATCCATTTCAAAAAATAAAAAGTTATCTTTCAAATAATTTCCATGAATTGCTTGAGCCAGTGATACTGCGTCATCTTGTGGTGGAACAGAGTCATCTTGTGGTGGAACAAAGTCATCTTGTGGTGGAACAGAGTCATCTTGTGGTGGAACAGTCATCTTGTGGTGGAACAGAGTCATCTTGTGGTGGAACAGAGTCATCTTGTGGTGGAACAGAGTCATCTTGTGGTGGAACAGAGTCATCTTGTGGTGGAACAGTCATCTTGTGGTGGAACAGAGTCATCTTGTGGTGGAACTGATTTCATGATGCTCATTACATCAAAATCAAGGAAATCTTCTGTATATTCACTTCCTTCACTTTGGTCATCATAAGATGGAACTTTGGGGAGTGGTTTTTTCATATTCTTTTGTGATATAAGCGACCAAAGCAGTGTTTCTGGAGCGTCAAATTTGGTATACATAAAGCTTTTTTTCAAATTTCTTGCATTAATATTTCCATTATAAAGATGAATCAACAAACGCAGATAGAATAAATGGGTAACACCATCCATTCTATCAATGAAATAATGAGATTTACCTATCTTATTATTAAATTTTTCTGACGTTTGAGTGTTGATCATTTTAATATTGGAGATCAATGTGATGTGGCAGCAAAGTTCAGAATCTCTCTTGCAATTAATCATATGAAATTCATCATATGCAATGTATATTTTGGAAGCGTTTGTTACTGGATTTGCCATAGCTGTGATCTATGTCAGAAGATTTCAGAGAATTTAGACGAGGATTAAGAAAAGGTAGCTCAATTTGTTCTGTTTAGCAAGCAATACATTTTCCATTGTTGGCTCAACAAACATTCCACAATGACTCTCTAAAAGCTCTGGTGCCCTTTTCATCAATTTTTTTGCTACTCTGTCTGGCATGTCACATATTAATATGCTAGGCTTGAACTTTAGAGATAAGAGCAAATCTACATAGTCAGATGGAGACTCGTGTTTAATAATAGACTTGAAAGCATGAGCTATACCATGCTTACAAGTGAATGTTAGATAGCCCCCAGATCCTCCATATACGCTGAACATTTTTTTCTGAAAATCAGGTAAAACATTCAGTTTATTCTTTATTTCGTGAATTAACTGATCTTTAGATGCAGACATTTTTTTAGCCTTTCAAGAAGATCTTTTTTACTTGTTTTTCTTATGACTTGAATTATTTCATCTTCTGAAATCATTGAGGTTTCTTCTAAAGATACATCAGAAGATGTACCCTTTTCAGATTCAGTAGAAGAAATTGATCCTACATTGAATGGAGTTATCCATGGTGTCCAATCACTGATAATATCATCATTTTTTTATTTATCAGCATTTTTAATTCTACTTTCCTCCAAAATTCTTTCATGTTCCTATGTTGATCAACCATGGTTGACTTTAGGTCTACTGATACTGGAAAGTAACCTTTTCTACAAACATCACTCATAAGAATATCTGGGAAATTTCCACATGTATGACAAATAAAAGAATAATCATGTTCTGACATGATTTCAAAATTCGTGAATGAATGTCTTGCATCATTTAATTTAATGTTAATGTCAACATCAGTGGTACTTTGGAGTGTAGCTAAGAGGGATTGCAAAGTTCTTCCAACAGATGTACCAGTCTGCAAGCCATTTCTTGTTAGTAAACACACACTGTGAGACAGCAAGATCAAATTGTCAGCAACATGGAATCCTTCATCATACTCCTTGTAAAAATATCTTTTATTGCATCCATGACATAATTTGAAGTAAAGATGAACATTGGAGTAGATTTTAGTAATATCAATAAGGATTGCTGATGATGAATATTTGATAGGTTCAGATAGAGGTTCTTGACAATCAGTACAGGTCACTTCTTTCGGGACAACATTCTTTAACTCAAAAAAGGTATTTCTTAGAATGTCTTGAGATATTTTGGGCAAAACTTTTGGATATTTTTTGACATTCAATTGACATTCATCATTAGTTAAGGAAGTGAACATATTTTTTTTGTAGTATTCTTACTACTAGAATCCTCATTATTTTTGAGGAAATTCTTCTCGTGTAAATACACTTTTTAAACTAAGATGTGTATGCAATTAGAATCTTTGGAAGATGAGTGACAACCACACTTAAAAGATCCAGTGGAACAGTCATAAAAAACAAAACATCTACCAAGAGGTGAATAGTATTTTGTTTCACATGCAACTGAAAAATAGTGAACACTGTCATTCACCTTCTAATAGCAAATTGGAGCCACACCATTAGAGACATTAGTTAGGAATTTATTATAACGTGAAGATTCTGTAGATGACAGAATTTTCTCAGGATTTGAATGTTTAAACCAAAAATCTTCATTTACTTCACATTCAGCAATCCTCTTCAAATGCTGACACTGAGCACCTAATATCCCATTTGATAAAGCTAAATCCATTGCTTCTTGACAGTCAATATTTGAGCAGCGGGTCACTTTTTTATTACTTTGTACATGAATAGGAAAATTCATACCAGTAATAGATTTACTTACAATAAAAATTCCTTTTTTTGGATCAGCACATACACAAGAAACTGTTTGAATTTTATCATGACCAATATTATGAATTGTTTCTTCAGGACTATCATAAGAGATATTCTATGGTTTCTCTGAAGCTGGCAAAGAAGACAAATGCACTATATAGTGATCGTGCAATCTTTTTTTTTTTCGTGTACAAAAGTGGCAAGCCGGGCAATGATAATGGGATTGTTTTCAATGAAATTTATTAAAGCAATTCAATTTATACATTAAAACTGTGAATCCATATACTGTAATTGAATGCTTTTCATGGACAAAATGAGATTTTGGTATTCTCTTGGCTGACTCGCACAAATGAAAGAATTCAAGAAGAGAACTCTTTGCATTTGTTCTTTGAACAGAAGGGTGATGAGGTGCTGAAGACATCTTCCACACCTGAAAAATGAAAGCAACCCATTAAATAATAACATTTTTGAAAAAAAAACAGGATGTTACAGGATTGAATCTTATGAAGAGATTATGAGTAGATCTAGGATATTAGTAATATCATTAGAAGATTATAACATAAAGATGCATGATACCTACATGACATAGCATAAGTTGATGATTCAAACTGTAAGATACAGTATCTCTAATATACCATGAAATAATAATGATGTATTCTTTGTCATTAATGTTGAGAGGGTAGCATCAACAAGTTGAAATAAGATTGTTTTACACAAACTTAAAAGGAATATCTACAACAGAATAGAAGAGGACATTAATTTGATTTAGCTAATTTTTTTCACAACTTAAGAGATAGGTCTGTTTAAAAAAATAATGATATTAGGGTTTGGAAAATATATGTCTGACAGACATTGAACAAATATTAAGAGACTGGAAAAGTTATAATACTAATAAAACTATAAACTCACATATTTCTTTGAGATTGTGAGTGTAACATCAACTGACTATATAATAGTTTACAAATTTGTATGAGCCAATTAGTTTCAAATGAGAATAAATTATAAAAAAGATGACTGAATATTCTTTATACTTTATAGTGAATAGGAATCTGTAAATAAAAATAAATTTGATTAAATGAAGAACTGGTAAAGCATCTTAAGTATTAAGACTCACATAAATGAGTTAAGAGAGGTATAAGCTAGCAAAGAAAGAAAATGAAACAATTAATATCATCAGAGATTCTTAAGAAAATTGGCCCTATTCCATGTTTTAAAGTGTAGCAGGAGAATCGCCAGCATTACCAAAATAATTCAAAGTCACCAGTTTTATATAATAAAGGTCGCCACGATGGATTCAGGTCTCCAAACAAATTGATGTATACTAAACTTTTAAAAGTTAGTGTGTAGCTATAATATAAGCTAATATTGGCAACATACACAAGTCTTTAAGGAACAGCAGATAACCTGGGGATTGGTAAGAACTACTTTGTAGTTTATAGGTTTATTTTTTTAACACATTG
Source organism: Caprella mutica (assembly GCA_947561585.1). NCBI lineage: Eukaryota > Metazoa > Arthropoda > Malacostraca > Amphipoda > Caprellidae > Caprella > Caprella mutica. The sequence goes on from CANNZV010002492.1 coordinate 68,655, forward strand.
ACACTCGACGACATCCATAGCCGTCTAGCTAGTTTTGTCCAAATGCACACCCCCACCATTCTTAATGAATAGTCGGAAAAGATACCAAATATTTTGTGTCAGCTTATATATCTAATAAACTAGTCTATTGACAGTAAAAAATGGAGTGACGTCTATAGACGTCATGGTGCTTTAAGGTACCCGCAGTGGCACAAACTACTCACAACGTCTTTCCCGCAATAGACGTCTGTGCTAATCGGACCAAACTAGAAAACTGACGCAAGCTTCAAAGTGTTAAGAAAGTAATTTAGAGTTTGAAAAGTTGCCAGTAAGGCTAATTCATCCTATTTGGATCCTTCCAAAGTCGCCAGTCCGCTGGCGACCCAAGTAAAATAGTATGGATAATAAACTCTCCAATTTCTCTCTCCAAATTTTGAAACTGAGCTCAATTTCTCTCCAAAATCATAGATTTTTGATAAATTCTCTCCAAATTAACATTGCAGCATGGGAGAAAATTAGATATTTCTCTCCAATTGCCATTGAATGGCTCATAATTACTGTCACAAACTCCAGTCTGTATTAAGTGCACAAATTCCACTGACTTTTTGAAAAAGCTGAAAAAATCCACCATAAATTTCTAGTAATTTGACTGATCCACCAACATTGTGTCCCTTTTTCCACCGAAAATTAATGGTAACATAGGAATAAATAACTAAAAATCCACCAACTTTGCCAGAATATCATTTTCAATGAAGAAAAATTCCACTGACAAGTCTGTGGAATTTACCGTGAAATAGAGTCTGGCACAAACTCGCCAATAAAATGGCGAGTTTGTACATGCTTTACTACCTGGCTGGCGACTTTGGCCCTACATTGAAATATGGGCCCTATTCTGCAGATGGGACTTGGGTCTTGGAAGTTCCTGCAGTCTGGTAAATAAATTAAATAACAAAGAAAACACTAATGAATAGACTCAAAAAAGATGCATAGGTATGCATCAGACGGGGTACGGTCAAGACCCCCCCCGGTCACAAGCCACCCTAGGTCATAAGCCCCCCCCAGTCACAAGCCCCCCTCCATGTTTTTTTAATCCTTATTTACCTAGTTAAACAAAGGAAGAACTACTTAGATAGAAATAACTGAGAGTTGCTTATGTAGTTTGTTGTAGCTATCCGCTAGATTGTTGTACTGCACACTTCATGATTGTTTAATAACCTGGCAGGGGGGTTCGGGGGGGGGGGGGGGCACGCCCCCCGATATACATATATTTCATGTCTAATCAGTAATGAACTACAAAAGTGTCAATAAGGATTAAATAATATAGGTAAATAAGGATTTAAAAACAGGGGGGCTCATGACCGGGGGGCTTATGACCTACACCCGCATCAGATACAGGCAGGCTGAATAAATAAGTTTCCAACTTTCCAAGTTGTAAATCTTCACCCATACTGCAGGAACTGGTAAAGTGTTCTACAAGAAATCATCAAATTATGCATTTGTTCTCAGAAAAATGAATGTACCTACCTAAATTTAATATACTCATATAGGAGGAAATTAGAGATTGATTGCACAGAAAATGTTAAAAATGTCCCATATTCTGCAGACTGGATCTTCAGACACTAGGAAGTCAAATTTCTAAATGTCTCAAATGTGGCAAGAAGGCTAGTAGCTACTAGCTAGGTAGTACCTACCTACCTATCAGTCTGTATTTGGTGCACAAAATCCCACTGACTTCTTGAAAAAGCTGAAAAATCCACCATAAATTTCCAGTATTTTGGCTGATCTACCAACATTTTACCCATTTTTCCTCCGAAAATTTCTCTTAATGGAGGTTTTGCAGTATTCCTGCGAGAATAAAAAATTGCCATTAATAATATTAATTTCCCACTAGAATTGTTCAATATGATTATTAGGTCAATTATAATGATAATTTTAACTATTTGGATGCAAATTTAAAGTTTCATATTGAAATATAAAGAAAATATAGCCATTTTTCATTTGAATATAAAACTGAATAATAATGGAAAATCCAATGGGAAATTCAATGATTTTTGGTGATTAGGGGTAATTTGAGGCGTAGAATCTGAATCTGTAGTCAGATTTTTAATATTCACAAATTTATCATGTATTGGATGCAGAAACAATGAAGTCTAGATAAGAGAGAACTGGAACACTTTTTGTTAGCATTTTGTGAGTAACTGCAAAAACTGACTTTTGCTAAGAACTTTTTCATTACTTGATTAATTGAGCTGTAATTACACAAATCTATAGTTTCAAGCATGGCCAACATTTTGGTATATAGAAAATTTCTTTTTAGGGTCTGGTTCATAAGTTATGAATGAAAATATACTTTGAATCCTTAATTCCTTTGACCTAACTGAGACCTTTCTATTTTTATAACCAAAAATCTTTTGTTTCTGAAAATTTTAAGACTGCTTCTTCTTATCGGCTGAAAGTAATATTCAAATAAAAATCTGGGCAAAATTATCTAAATTTTGGGCAATAAACCAAATTAAGACTATAGATCCAATATGGTGTATTCCATCATTGAATTCGTGCTTATGGTACAATATGTTCAAGAAACAATTGTCTGGTAGATTTAAATCTTTAAAAAATCATCAATATAATATTTAAAGTAGAGAAATATGATTTGATTGAGATGTTATAGCATTTTTATTATATAATAAACAAATTTTCAATCTTTCCTTAAGTGCATTCCATTCAAGATGGCGTTTGGCAGTGTTCATTGAGCCTTCTTCTACATAGATTTTGTAAATTTGGTTGACCTTCAGTTAGCTCTTCTCATATCATACCAGAGATCTAGAACAAATTTATTCAACCTAAAAATGTTGGAAAGTGGCATTCAAAAAATTTCAATTTCATTGTTTACATAATTATCCGTCTAGTTAACTCTTGTCCGAAACATAACTGACAGTATTGTAATTGTTTGTTAATTGTTCCATTGTCATTGTGGTTCTATCTGGGAAAGGTTGTTTAACTTTGTTATGAAGGACTAACCAATTTAATCTCTTATCTACCTTGTGTCTGGTCTAGGGTAACGGTGATGGCATCTTTATTGAAAGAATAAACCTATTTATTCTTTCAAGGTTTAAGTTTCAAATCTACCTACCTTAATAAGGCTTAGCCGTTTAGAGCTGTAGGCTACCTAGGTATTTGGTAGCCGGTAGGTACCTAGCCTCAGCCCTCAGGCTCTCAGCCAGCCTGGGCCCTGAGTTGTAACCTGCAGGATACTGTCTGCTGAGTAGCTACCTACCTATTTATTAGGGTCAAACAGGCCAGACTGTATTTGGCACATAAAAATCCCCTGACTTTTCTAAAATGCTGAGAAATCCACCAATATTTTCCTGATTATTTAGCAATTTTTCCAGTTTAGCCACCAAAAAATTAATGATAACATACCTATATATATACACTGACACACCTAGAAATAAACACAGAAACTTTCCCTTTTCATCATGCAAATCTACCTAAGTTTTCCTTTCAAATTAATATCATACCTACTAAATGATACAATGTGAGCTAAGAATCCACTGACTCCAGACACAGAGACTGTAGAATATGGAACATTTTTCCAAGACTGCAACAAATCTGAGCCCAATTTTAGAAATTTTAGATCTCCGCGGCAATATTTCAAAGTGTGCCGTGTGGCAGGTCCCAGGAAAGTCACCACTCACAAGTTTAATGTGAAAATGGATCCAGGAGGCAGGTCTGAGACTCTCAGACATCAGGTGGATTTTTTCAGCTTTTTGAAAAAGTCTGGAATTTTGTGCACCAAATACAGACTGGTGATGACGGTGACTCAGTCATTGGTGGGATTTTTCTCCTTAGGAAATAATATTCTAGCAAAGTCTTAGTCAGTGCCACTCTGCATAATAACAATTGTCTCTTGTCTCACTCCCACAGAGATTGTAATTTGAGAGAGTTACTCTCTGTCCTCCGAAGTCTGACTCTCAGCAGAAGCCAGACTGGAAAACATAAATTCTAACAGAGTTACTCCTTACTTCATGCATTCCCATCAGTGATGTTTATCATCACAACAAGCCCAATTGTGAAGCTTAAATGACTTATTTTACATTAGTTTTCACTTCGGAGTTGAAATTTATAAAATAATTCACTTATTTCTGCATTTCTTAGGGTTAAAATGAGCAATTTTTGTTCATTCTAAATTCCTAACAGAGTTACTAGTCAATCTGAAATGAGTTATTATTCCACTCTGGAGCAGAAGATTCAAAATCTCAGGCAGCTAAATTAATGGTAGCTATGTGGTAATATAGAAATCAATTAAAGATCTCCCGCAGAGCCATGTTTTGAAGTACCTATGGGGTACCAGTCTGTATTTGGTGCAAAAAATTCCATTGACCTTTTGAAAAAAATGTGGCAACCTCAGGTCGTCACATAGCTATAAGATATTTTAAAGGAAGTTGACTTCCTACCTATCTAGTGAAGATTTTACACTTGAAAACATTATTATGCTTCATGTCTAATGCATGTGTATCTCTTGAGACTATTTAATGAGTCATTTTACTTATTTACTCGTTATTTTAAGCTATTAACATTTATTTTACCTCTCAAAAGTCGCCAATATACTGGCGACTTTGTCCATGGCATTGTTGTGTGCTCTTCTGAGTCACAACGTAAGCTACCTATTTCAATTGATTGATTAAGATTCAATGATGACTTTCTTTAAATTCAAATAACTACTTATTCACTTTTCCAATTTTTCAGTTTTCTGTTATTTGTCTTCCATTAATTAAACTATTTTCCAATTCTATAGTTTCTCTCAATTCAATGCCTATATAAGTTGGAGATGGATACAAGCAATGAACCAAATATTAATTTATTCATTACTGCTTATTATTAATTGACATTGATTATGAATTGCAATATTAAGATGATGCGAAAATTAATTTATAAACTGAAAAATGGTTTTACCGAAAGAATTATAAACCTTAATACTAAACTAACTAAGAATCCAGCTTCTAAAGTAAATAAATGAAGATGGCTGATTAGACTTATTTAATTACATAGTACCTATAACTCTCTGCTCAATTATTATCTCGTTGGTTATTTACTCAACTTCTGATTGTCGTCCGATGAATGTGTGATTAATACCCCCGTATGGCTTTAATATTACGTGAACTATAATTTGTCACTGATAATTCACTTCACAAATAAAGTTATTAGATGAAAGAAAGGAACAAGGGAAAGGACGTCCGATTGTCCCGAGAGCCAAGGGTATTAATGAGGATAGAGGGAAAGTGGTCACCCGCACTTGGCATTAGGACTCGCACCTCAAAGGGGGTGTAGGGATGGGTTGCGTGCCTTTTGCACTGCCTACCACACTAGCTGTACAGTCTGCAACAATAGTACACTACCTATGTACAACACATACTATATATTATAAGCTCTGTTAGTTGTATCATAACACACTAGCAGTGCAGTCTGCTACAATAGTACACTACCTATGTACAACACATACTATATAGTATAAGCTCTGTAAGTTGTATCATAACAGCATGATAGCTCATGCTATGGACTACAATCCATACTGGACTTCAGGTTACATTATTTTCTACATTGAAAATTATATTCTGACAAAGTCGGTGGATTTTTAGCTATTCATTCATATGTTAGGTACCATTAATTTTCGGTGAAAAAAATGGGTTAAATGTTGGTGGATCAGCGTCAGCCAAATTACTGGAAATTTAAGATGGATTTTTCAGTTTTTCAAAAAGTCAATGGAATGTTTTGCACCAAATACAGACTGGTACCCCCATAGGTACCATGTTACAGAGTATGTCAGTTAAAGCCAATTAATTGGCTTAGATTTCAAAAGGTAAAAACTCAGATATGTCTAATTGGCTTTAAATTTTGAATTAATTCCTATGTTCCCATGTTAATTTAGGCTTGAAATCTTCAAAATATGAGCCAAATTGGCTTGGCTCAGAAATTTTCTGAAATTTTGGCTCAACAATTGGCTTACAATTTTCCAGCCTCTGAAACATGGCATAGGTACTTCGAAACATGGATCTGCGAGATCTTGAATTAATTCCTATGTTACCATTAATTTAGCTGCGGGAGGTTTTGAATTAATTCCTATGTTACCATTAATTTAGCTGCGGGATATTTTGAATAAATTCCTATGTTACCTTTAATTTAGCTGTGGGAGATCATGAATTAATTCCTATATTACCATTAATTTAGCTGCGGGAGATTTTGAATCTTCTGCTGAGAGTCAGAGGACAGAGAGTAACTCTTTCTCAAATTAGCTACAATCTCTGTGGGAGTGGGACAAGAGACAATTGTTATTATGCAGAGTGGCGCTGACTCAGACTTTGCTAGAATATTATTTCCTAAGGAGAAAAATCCCACCAGTGACTGAGTCACTGTCATACGGTGACGGTCATCACATGATCATGAGTCGTGACATGTCACGACGGTGGGATTTACCATTACCTAATTGCCAGACTGCAGAATATGGAACACTCTCTGCCATGTTTTAAAGTATGGACAAAGTCGCCAATATATTGGCAACTTTTGAGAGGCTAATAAGTGTAAAAACCTGTATATAAAATGTAAATCAATCTTAAAATAGTTTAAAGAAATACATATGCATCAGACATAAAGCATAGACATAGGGAGGTTTCTGAGAGTAAAAGCTTTCTAGGATGTCAATTCTCTCCTTTAAAGTATCTTAAAAGTGGCAACCTCGATCCATTTTGTCATTAAACTGGCGAATTTCCTGCCACACTTTGAAATATGGACTCTCTGCGGGAGTTTTAAACTTTTTGATTGAATTTTAGAAATTGGATATCTCTGTGGGAGATCATGAATTAATTCCTATGTTACCATTAATTTAGCTGTGGGAGATCATGAATTAATTCCTATGTTACCATTAATTTAGCTGCGGGAGTTTTTGAATTAATTCCTATGTTACCATTAATTTAGCTGTGGGAGATCATGAATTAATTCCTATGTTACCATTAATTTAACTGTGGGAGATCATGAATCAATTCCTATATTACCATTATTTTAGCTGTGGGAGATTTTGAATCAATTCCTATATTACCATTATTTTAGCTGTGGGAGATTTTGAATCAATTCCTATGTTACTATTAATTTAGCTGCGGGACATTTTTAATTAAATCCTATGTTACCATTAATTTAGTTGTGGGAGATCATGAATTTATTTCTATGTTACCATCAATTTAGCTACAGGAGATTTTGAATTAATTCCTATGTTACCATTAATTTAGCTGTGGGAGATTTTGAATCAATTCCTATGTTACCATTAATTTAGCTGTGGGAGATTTTGAATCTGCAGCTGAGAGTCAGAGAGTAACTCTCTCAAATTAAAATCTCTGCGGGACAAGAGACACATTATGCAGAGTGGCCTAATTGAAATCTGGCAAACATGTAAACTGCAGCACTTTAATTTCTAATTTCGGCCTTTACCCAGTCTGCAGAATATGGGACATTTTTCCAAGACTGAGACCCAGACTGCAAAAAATGAGTGAAGTTGTGAAGTTTATCTGGCAACTAATTGAGCCTTCAAATTCATCTCCTGAAGTCTTCAGCAACTATTAACTAATTAATTTCTACGTTTAAATGTATTTACTGCCGCATTACTAGTGACTATTTTGAAATTTGGTCATTTTGGAGATGAATGTGATAAGTTACGGGAGAGAACTGAACGTCACCTGTGATGAAATCTTTGGCAACTGGTTGTGCATTCTTTGCAGACAGGTCTGAGACAAATTTGAACTCAATTTTAAGAAAGCTAAGATCTCTGAGAGTCAATGTTTCAGGGGCTGGAAAATTCTGAGTCAAGCCAATTTGGCTCAATTTTTGAAGATTTCAAGCCAAAATTAACATGGGAACATAGGAACTAATTCAATATTTAAAGCCAATTAGACATATCTGAGTTTTGACCTTTTGAAATCTAAGCCAATTAATTGGCTTTAACTGACAGACTCTGTAACATGGCTGAGAGTCGAGGGAGATTTTGAATTAATTCCTATGTTACCATTAATTTTGCTGAGGGAGATTCTCAATCTGCTGCTGAGAGTGAGACAAATTCAATCTCCGATAAAAATGCAGTAAATAGGCCGCATTTACCCACTCTACCATAGACTTTTTTTTTTCCATTTTAATTAAATTAAATTTATTATTAAATTTTATTCATTTTAAATTTTTTATTTATATTTATTACCAGTTTGTATTTCATTGGAAATCCACTGACATGTTGGCATAATTTTTTCACTCCAGTATAAATATTCTAGCAAAGTCAGTGGAATTTTAGCTATTGATTCCTATGTTACCATTAATGTTCGATGGTGGAATTGAAAAAATGATGGTAAATTAGCCAAATTTTAAGGTAGATTTTTTCAGATTTTTGGTGAAGTCTGTGGGATTCTGTGCACCAAATACAGACTAGGGCATAGGTAGGTCTGAAGTTAGGTAAGATAATTTGCCCTTAAACAGTCTGTTTAAGGGCAAATACCCCCATTTGACACTATTCAACTTTTTTCCTTCTTTGCCCTCTTCTTATCATTCATATTCTTCAAACAATTGACTGATTTCTTCCTTATTGATTTCAAAAGTTCTTCAATCAAGCAGCCATGGATAAGAGAAACAGGATAAAAAGTATTATAGTTTATAAGCAACCAGGTAAGGCAATTGAAATAAATTTATTCAAATAAGATTTTTCTCACTTAAATCTGGGGAAGTGAATGATTGGCTTGTGACAGATTACTTTCATTTTTAATAAAACATTATCAGTCTTCTCACTCGCTAGTCAATTACTCACTCGCCAGTTTCTTACTCGCCAGATGATGTTTTTATAAAAAATGAAAATACTTCCTTAGATTTAAGTGAGAAAAACCTTTTAATGTTCATATTCAGTGTCTGGTGAATTATATTTGCTCTACCTTTATTCTAGTACACTTCTGACTTTTGCAGAGTAAGATTTTTTTTAATTTAATTAATTTGATCTAAACATTTCTGTATCAATTTTCAGGATCTACTCAATCAATTACTTCTCCTTCTCTGTGGGCAATCCCAGTCCCTAAAACAAAATTAACATCCAATGTTCAGGGATTTAACTATCCAGGTAGCTAAATAGCTATATGTTAAGGTTTCTAAATAAGATTTTTCCTTGGTAGCGACATTAGTTATTTTTTATCCTATCTAATTATCATTTTTACAGTTTTTTAAGCTGTTTGATATTAGCTATCTCCTCTTCTTCATATGGTGCAAATGATGTTCTAAACCAACAACCACTAAATAATGGCCAAACTTATGGTGGTTACAGTAAATTTTTCTTCACTGATGTTTCTCAACCTACTCCTACTGCACTACAGCAACAGCCTACAATGCCTATGACTCTTAGCACAGGTTATTATAACATGACAATATTACTTACCGAGTATGAATATACATATAGCTAATAAATTATTTATTCTCTCCTTCAGAGCCTGCTCCTTCATTTTCATTTGTGCATCCTCCCCAAATGGAAACATCTTCACAACAATAGATGCAGGCTCAGCAACTACCTAATCAATCCTATGATATTCCTTTCATTGAATTAACAGACCCAGAAATCATGAAGTCAGATAATGATAGCAAAGCTGCAAACACTGATGCAATGGTATCTGTGGTAAGTTTTATCCCTTATATTATGACATACCTAGTCACATACTACTTGTATTAAAACATTCAGTTGTTTGAAGTAATCATGATGTTAATTTTCAGGTTGATGGCGGAGGAAGAGATTCAAGCCTAATTGCCCAGAATGTGTTGAAGATAAGGTCAGTTACATTGTGAAAACTGTAATTGAAATAACTAAATGAGGAATATTCTTTTGCTGCAGATCCTTTTTTCTCATGATTAAATTCATTGAATATATCAAAAGTTTCTGTAATATATTAGCTAAATTAATAAGCTGGTAGATGCAATGAAAAATTGAAGAATAATGGGAGGCAATGTTTACTGATAAATGAATCATATTATACTCTTTTTGCCGAAAACACTTCCACCGCACGAATCTTTTGCCGAACGAAACTTTCGCCCAATTTCCAAATGTTGACTTTTGAAAAAAACTCAAGTTAATTCAAAATAGGTTCAGTTTATGGATATTGAAAATGGTTAATATTGTTTCAAAACTTACATATATGCAGATTATTTTTCTTAGTTCATGTATATTCATATTTTCCAATGAAGAGGTAAGATTGTATAAATTTACAATCAAATCATTCTTCTCAAATTGATAAAACAATCATTGCTTCACTGACTGATGAAATAAAAACCAATTTGATTATAAATTATAGAAAAAAGTTTATTCTCCTAATTTTTATGTTAATTGTCAAATCTATCATTACTTCATTATGAGATTATTATGAGTATCTCCTGTAATAATGCTACTATAGAAAGAGCTATTCATTTTACTTTTGAAATGACTTGTTTCTACTAGCAGAGCTTTATTAACCTTACAGTAGAATACTAGTTTAATACTAAGCAGTTAGCTACAGAATATTTATTTATTTTATCATATATCTCGGTTAGTACAAAAGTTTCAGTGTCATTGACAGCATAATTGGTTCAGTCTATTAAAACCAAAATTGAAATTTATGTTGAATAATTCATACAATTTTATAAAATTATTTTTATTTTAACCTTTTTGAAGTAAATGTACTTTTGAATGTACTTACTAATCTATTTGAACCTACATCAACTGTTTATTAGTTGGTAGTAGAGCATATGTGAAATTAAATATGATTGTGAATCCTATTTATTGTAGCTAAATACTAATAGTAGTGTGCATCTGAAAATAAAGCCGATATGAATCTTATAAGGCATTACAATTTATTTCTCAGCGAAAGAATCTTGCGCCCAAAGTATTTTCAGCCAAAGGACTGGTCACCCTGCATGTATTTATAACTGAAATTAGTTCATTATTCAATTTACAGGCGTTATTTGACCTAACTTGACATTTAAGAGAGAAACACAATTACACACATGATGATGCCAGGTACTATGTTCTAAACAATGGAATGAGAGGTCGTAATTTCAGAAACGAAGATCACATCAATGCCCAGTATTCAAGTTTATTTGCTCAAATAAACTGCAAACATTTTTTTGTGTGTTTCTTGTGCAGGTGTTCAAAAAGAGAATACATCTAATTTCCAAAAAGAATATTGTACAGCTGTTATTCACTGGATATTAGTTGAGATTTAAAAATAAGATATACTTATCAAACTTCTATTAATAATAAATGTGTGATGCTAATATACATCAAATTAATAGTTCTCAGAACATACAATTTCTTTCTTCAAAGCTTATATTTATTTTGTTCCGCCTTTCAGAAATCCAGTCCTTCTTTGCCGGCCTCCCATAAAACGGAACTCAGATAGGGGTAAAGTTCGCGATGAAAGGGATAAAGTTCGCGATGTCCACAGCAGCTGTCCACCACAGAACAGGCTGCTTTAAATAATTGATCAATTGTATTTTGGAACAATATATTTATGAAATCCATATTATTTTCACATTCTACGAACATTATATTCGCTGAAAAAATTTGTTTAGATCAATATTTATAAAGTTAGCCTGGATAATTAGAAAACATTCCCTAAGTCAGTCACGCCTCAGGATATCTATCGCTGATTCACTAATCATATGCTACTGTTCTGTGACGGTACATCGTAGATAGGAGCCAGTCTGCAAAAGATGCATGAAGCTGTGAAGTTTATCCGGCGACTGTTGTGGCCTTGAAATTAGTCTCCTGAATTATTTGGCGACAATTTCCTAATTAATTCCTATGTTTACATGTAATTAGTGGAGAGAATTTTGAGATTTTTGGTCATTTTGGAGAGAAATTTGAAAATCTTTGGAGACGAATCACTCCAAAAATTAAATATCTGGAGACTGATTGTGCATGCATTGCAGACTGGGATAGGAGGTGCATTATTAAGCAAGGTTAATGATTTAGGATATGTGTGATATCCTAAATTAATAACCTACATAATTAATTATTTAGGTAGTTGCCAACTTGCCAAAGCGGCTCTGTATCCTACTATGGTCTATGGATAGGAAGGGAGCCGGAACCTGGGAGGTATCTAGGCTAAAATTCTAAATAACTATTAGGCCTAGTTAGTTAAGTTAGGTATAACTTATAAATTAAAGTTGTTACCTTCTAACTTCTAAGTCAGTTAGTTACTGCTACCTCTATAACAGTATAACTAAATAATCAAATTGTTTATTTTGTTTTTGAATTTTAATTTATTATTTAGGATAGGTAGGCCAGTCTGTATTTCATGGTAAATTCCACCGACTTTTTGGTGGAATTTTCCCACCTTAAAAATAATATTCTAGCAAAGTCGGTGGATTTTTAGCAATTTATTCCTAAGATACCATTGATAATCTTATCTTTTGCAATTATCACGAGAGTACGCTACTGTCCCGCAAAGATTCAAAACATTTGGGGTTTCGTGTGCTATCTTCCTGCGGAGATAATATAAGATCCTATCTTCCCGCGCTATCACAGAACATTCCCACAAGTGGGAAAGTACATCGTGGCTTCCACCGAATCCATGAGTATTCCCTCATGGAATCCCGCATGACTCTTTTATATTCCAACGTTGAGGATATGTTGCCATAAGTTTAGTTTTCCCGCTATAAAATACATTTACAAATAGTATGATAGGATAATTGAATATTAAAACTATACTTTGTTTTTTCAAACTCTAACTGTTAAAAATTTGAAATTCCCTAACGACAATTTAGTGATTAAAGTAATCCGCTTTCCTATTATTCTGATAGAAGTGATAGATGAGAATATAAAGTTATACTGATTTTCTCATTATTTATTCTATAGTTTGCTATAAACCAAAGAGACCTATCCTCCTAACTGGTGCGTGACAAGAAAAATATTGGTAAATTACAGGGTCAGTGACTGAAATGTGAGGTGCACCGAACTGCGAGTATGGAGTCAAAACTGCGAGTGCGAGTATAAAACTGCGAGTGACAATCAAAAAGATATTGTGAGTAATTATTTGGAAATACGAGTGGGGAATTTAAAATGCGAGTGGGAATTTCTAAAATTAATATTTTAGACTAGTCAATGTGAATCGTACGTGGTCACCACCTGTGGGTCACATTTATATCATTTGAGTGTGGTTAGCGTACTCTAATAGTATTCTCATGGTATAATATTAAAATGCACACTTCAAGTAACATAAATCTTTTAGATTTTTGATAATTTGACCACTTAAAAGTCGCCAATATACTGGCGACTTTGTCCATACTTTAAAACATGGCTTGACTCAGAATTTTTGTGAAATTTTGGCCCAAAAATTGGCTTACAATTTTGAAATCTCCTAGTCTGTATTTGGTGCACAAAATTCTACTTACCTACATTTTGAAAAAGCTGAAAAAATCAACGAAAAATTTCCAGTAATTTCAATTTGGCTGATCCACAAATTGTTTACCCACTTTTCCACCAAAAAATAATGGTAACGCAGGAATAAATGGCAAAAAATCCACTGACTTTGTTAGAATAGTATTTATGATACAGTCTGGGTCAATTTTTCAGCCTTCGAAACTGAAAGTCTGAAACATGGCGTTGTGAAGATTTTACACTTGATACCTAATTAATATCCTTTGCTCATGTTCCTGTCTGATCACTCTGATGCATGTGCCTCTCTTGAAACTATTTTACATTTTGTGAGTGATTTACTTGTTATATACATGTTTTTCAAATTTCAACTTATTTAACCCCTCAAAAGTCACCAATGTACTGGCAAGTGCCAAGTGGCAACTTTGTCCATACTTTGAACATTGAAGATACACCTATCTAGCAACTACATGCTGCATATCCACCAATCTTAGTATGATAATAATATATATTCCGTAATATGTATGTGTTCTAATTTGTTCTACTGTTCTTTCTAATTCTCCAACTGACTGACTGTGAATGTCTAGTCTGTCTGACGTCCTGTCACTGTGTCACATTATTTCAATATCATGTGATATCCGATGTTCCATTTCCATGGGTGACTGTTCCACCTTATCCTTACGTTTAATCATTGAATGTTTCACAAAGTATGAAACTATGAACTATGATAGAACTTTCTACCGTGTTTCAAAGTATGGACTATAACACTATTGGCACTATGGACCATGTTAAAAACTTAACGTAAAAGTCTTTTTATAGAGTGTTGGTTAAAGCCAATTAATTGGCTTAGATTTCAAATGGTTGAAACTCTGTAAACTTAGATATGCTATGTCTAATAAGACTAATTAGCTTTAAATTCTGAATTAATTCCTATGTCGAGTATGTCTGGTTTTCGTGTTCCCATCATCCCTTGTTAATTTTGGCTTGAAATCTAAATCTTCAAGAAACAAGACAAATTGGCTTTGCTTAAAATTTTAGTGAAACTTTGATTTAAAAATAAAAAATGCACATGGCACACAGCCGCACACTTGAAAAATGAAAACATGACTCCTTAAGTTGTCTATATAGTTCGTCTGTGTCTGTGAAAAAATGAATTGGTCTCAAGTTTGTTGAGCCTGAACGCCAGTCTGCAGAATATGGGACATTTTTAACAGAACAATCTTTAATTTCCTACTATATTTATATGTATTATACTGAGAACTGAAGTCAAAATACAGGATTTTTTCCAAGAAATCCTATATTTTCTTGGAGAACACTCAAACAGATCTTGCAGTCTGGCCTAATATGTAATTGCAATTACTTAAATTAGTACTATATATATATATATATATATATTATTAATTTCAACTTGCCATAACCATATGTAAGCTAATTATACTTTTCCTCCAGTTAATTCAAATCTTAATTTTTTCTAAATGGATAAAAAAAGATAAACAGAAGGGCCAATGGGCTGAGTTCTTTAAAAAAAAAAATCTGGTTCAAAATCAGATGAATTAAGACCCCTGATGCTAAAGGAATGAAGGAGCGGAGAGGGAGAGACTGAAAAAGCTTTTGCCTACTCTGTATTCAACAAGGAAATAGATATTTCACTATCTCTGATTCATTTCCATCAACAATTAAAAGGCATGTTTTGACAAATCACATGCAAGATGAATTCAATGTGAAGAAATTTGTTAGGTTTGAAAATCACAGTGATGTGTTGCAACCAGAAATTCAAGAGAAAATTTTCCAGATCAAGAACAGAGTCAAAAAAGTGAATCTCAATGTTGTAGGTAAGTCATTTAATATTCACTCATGTTTTGATTTATTTATGATGAATATTAATTTATCACATATCTATGGAACACATTTTTAATCAGTCATTTTAATTTCTGATAGAACCCATATCAGCACTTGGAGCATCAACTTACTCCTCGCTTAGTTTAGCCGGCAGTAGTACTTCGCAGCCAAAAGAGACTGTGACACCCTGTCCTTCTGTCACTCTGCCTGCAGGTAGCTACTGATTTTTATAATAGGATGAATTAATAATCTAATTGTGGTATAATTTATTTGCCATATGATATAAAGAACATTTTTAATTAGTCATTTTATTTCTGATAGAACCCATATCAGCCCGTGGAGCATCTACTTCCTCCTTGCTAAGTTTAGCCGGCAGTGGTACTCCGCAGCCGAAAGAGTTGGTGACACCCTGTCCTTCTGTCACTCTGCCTGCATGTAGCTACTGATTTTTATAATAGGATGAATCATTTATATGTGGTATAGATATAAATTCCAGAGCTTTACAATCTAATAGGATATCTTTTTATTTTAATATAATTTAATAAGTTATGGGTAATGGTATGATGATAATTGTACACATATTCTTAATTTTATGAAGCAAATTTATTTCATTTTGGATAGAATCTGCACCTGTATCTGCCATGGATTTTGTCATTGAAGAGCATTCAGTCCAACCCATCCCCGGTTCAAGTAAAATGCATCAGACACAAAGTGGGATTGACAGATTCCTTAAAGACATCCCTACAGCAACCAACATAGCAATAGATCCTGCACAGTGTACAACAGACACAGGTTTGATAATTGCAGAGATTCATAAAAGTTTATCAAAAATGGAGAGCCTTCTGAATAAAAGAATAAATGCTCATGATTCTGCAACTAACAGTCAATCCCTACCTATAATAAGTAAATCTAAAGATACAAATGACTGTAACTCAGCACAGGAAATTTTGAATAGATGCCGTTCTATTGAAGACATTGTCGAATTACTTGACTTTACTCTCGAACCAAATGATGACAATAGCCAGTCTATATTCAGGTGTTCAATTTGTTTTGAATACATGACAAATACTTCCGATTCTTGCCACGCAATTGGATCACGTGCTTAGCGGCGGAGCAACACCATATCCTCTGGACTTGTAATAACCGAAAATGACTTACGAAATATAAATAGTATTCCACAAAAATGGTATAATTTCAAACACTCTGTCAAAATTATTTCACATCAAATGATTTTCATTCAAAAGCACTAACTGCTAAGAAAAATTCAGGCAAATCCAGAGCAACTAAAGTAACTGAGACTCAAATAAAGGCAGCAATCAAAACGATGAAGTTCAAAGGGGCATCTCATCATTTTGAAGGCGAATTGGCTGATTTACATGACCATGGTGTAGATATTGGTGACATATGCCATTCAAGGTAATACAATACTACATATGAAATATTTTGAAAAATTGAAATAACTTTGATAGTAATTTAATTTAATTATTGTTAACTATATATTTTTATTAATACAAATGTTTTTTAAATGTTCACATGAAATCATCTTTTGAATTCTTTTTTCTCAGGAAGAATTTCAATGAGATATTGAAAGCAGCCACAGTAGTCATTTGTGGAGGAAATATGGCTAATCTCCTTAAGCCATTACCCTCCACCACCCTCCCGCTTCACATCTATATAAGTGCTGATAAAAGAACGGTCAATAAATTGACGAATCAGGCCATTATGCTGGGATTTGTTTTAGATAGTAAGAGGGAAGTGATACTTGTAGGTGCTCCTGCAGTGTATTTCGACGATGACGATGATCTGTCAGGTGTATCTGGAGGTACAAGCAGGGAACTTGCAGATACCATCATTAAAACTGTTAAAAGAAAAACTCAACTTCCCTGAGAGTCATCTTTCGTACATTGTTGGTAAGTAAATAACAATGTTTTAGTATTAAAATAATTTTATCTGTCTGTTGTCAATTAGATTTTTATCACCAAATTTATAAATAACATTACATTTTCTCAGGTTCCACATGCGATGGCCAATACGTTAAATCACCAGAGTTTTGCAATTGAATAGCTGAAAATTTAAATCTCGACCAATTTATGGTGACGAGGGAGGCTGGACATGCGTTTCATTTGGTTAGAAGCAATGTTAAGGAAGGTCAGTTTATATAAATAATACTTGCTTACATTTATACCTATAAATTTGATGGTAAATGTTCTATTTCAGATACTGTATGGCTAAAATATAAGCTCAGATATGCTATGAACTATAAAGTAATTTAATAAATTTTTCAGGCCGAAAAGCTTTAAATTTTGAAGAGCCTTCAAAATTTCTAAAGCGAGTCATCCATCGCTGCAATTTATTTGCCAAAGAATTGGGTCATGGAAAAGGATATTCTGCCCTTGTTGCAGTTGCAAGAAAATACAACCGAAAAGTCAGTCTTCCAGAGTCTTTTTCAACTACCCGGTAAGTTTTTATTGGCCTTGTTCATTGTCTTGATGCTTGTTATTTAGCAGAAATTTCTTAGTATCTTAGTCACAATTTAGATAAATATATTATCATATTAAGTCAGCATTGAATATAGTTAGTTATAAAACTAACTATAATCATTTACATATTTTCAGGTTTTTTCCAGTGCAGTTCAGCAATTTGACAAAATTGCTTCATGCTTCAAATTGTATTACGAGGCATTCCACAATATGAACCCAAATAGCATGGAAAATGACGACGAAACAATGAAGTACCAAATGTTCGGGTTGGATTTCATACACAACTTGCTCTTTTGTAAGGATATTTTTACGCCACTTAAAATGATCATGGAGAAACTCCAAGAACAGATGGTTCCTCATTGGATAGCTCCTTCATACTTCGAATCATTGAAGAACCACTGGTCCAATATCAACTTGGAAACTCTTAATAATTTACCTAGGTTAAAATCTGAAATTATTAATATTAGGAATGACCACTTTAAAGATGTTCCACTGTTGATGGGTATTTGATTTTGTCAGATAGTGGTACGTATTCTACAGTGGAAGTATTAAATGAATTGAGAGATAGTACAAATCAACCTAGAACTAAAAGGAGAAAAATCAGTTCCCTGGAATCTGATGGTCCACCACTGCCTCATAAATAGGTAATGAGGGATGTTCCTGACGTAGTGAAAGAATCAGAGAAATTTCGAGACGGTTTGCTCAAGAGTCTAGAGCACAGATCTGAGCTTTGTGTCCACCCTACCTCCAGACTTTTGAGTAAATGCCTTGATTTTGATCGAATTTTTGCACTGTTGGAAGGAGATCTTCATCCTCATTGGCGATCTCCCTATTCATTAGCCAAATTGCATCTATTTGGCCAGAGAGAATTCAAAGAGTTTGTTGACTATGTAAGTGAATTACCCCATATTGTAGCAGCTAAAGATGTCCATATTGATCGTGATTTGTCATATCAAATTCATGATAAGATCAAGGATGGTTTAGCTTCTATTATATAGGGTGATTTGCTTCATAGTGTTGGCTCAAATGTTTTCTTTGTTCAAATAGATGGCAAATTTGTCCCCATTAATGAATTAGGAGATTTCCACATTACTCATTTTGCTCCAGTGGAACCTTCAGATTCTTTCACAGTTCATAGACTTTTTACTATCAAAATTAATTTTCTATCTAAATCATATTTGATGAAATATGATATATGTGCCTTAATTCATAGTATTTATACTAATGAACATCTGTATAACAAAATTTCAGTTGAAGGGTGCATTGTCTTTGACATTGCCTTCTCTATGAGCGGCAGTGAAGCAGTAGTCGAGTCCTTCTACAGCGTAATGAAAGCTCATAGAAAAGATGGTGGACAAGACAATGACACCCTGGACATGCGAACATTAATCGATTGGTGCCTTCCACCATCCATCAATTGCCCCAAAACAATTGAAAAGATTGGAAAGATTTATAGGAGTGGCCATGCCAAAGACAATGTGGCAAAACACAGGGCTCCTGTATTCAATAGTAAAAGGGGTCGACCTGCTGTTTACACCACTAGTAAAGTGGTGGACAGATTGAATAAAGCTCATTCAAAGTTTTCCTATTTTGATTAATTATTTTGGAATAGTTATTTATGTCATCATTTTTTGGAATGGTTATTTATGTCATCATTTATTGGATTAGTTATTTATGTCATCATTTTTTGGATTAGTTATTTATGTCATCATTTATTGGATTAGTTATTTATGTCATCATTTTTTGGATTGGTTATTTATGTCATCATTTTTTTGATTAGTTATTTATGTCATCATTTATTGGATTAGTTATTTATGTCATCATTTATTGGATTAGTTATTTATGTCATCATTTTTTGGATTGGTTATTTATGTCATCTTTTTTTGATTACTTATTAATCCATGACCTCATTCTTTTTTTTACTAGTTATTTATTTATTTTCATTTTTTCTTATTTATGTTATCATTTCTTATTAGTTATTTATGTTATCAGTAGGAATAAATAAACTAATAAAGCTATCTATAATAATTGTGTTGTTTTATTCAATGCTTCACTGCTCCCATTTATTCAATACATTTCTGTTGCAGTGTTGCCTAAATGTATACTATACACTTAACGTTATATAATCCCATGAGTTATCTATACTACTATTAATAGAGAAAATATCCCTCAGGTTGCCTCTGGATGACGCTAGTTATACAGATGGTGAGAAGATCCCAGGTTAAACTGATTTTCTGGAAAGATGACCACTGACTTTAAGAGATATTCAGTCTTGACGCTTTGCTGCCTCCAACATGGAAAAAAAAATAGTTAGTGGAATTCACGTTCCTCGGGTTAATACTGTAAATATTTTTTAACTATATCATCCTCGTTGAATTTTCTAGAATTGAAATTTTATGCATCACTTTAAATACTCCCTGCTGAATCGTTTCTGCATAATGTTGATACCATATAGCCAGTCGTTTCTCTTTCAAACACGAATGCGTCAGGCTGTTATCATCGTTAGTCTGATTTAATGTTACGACGAAGATTATTGGTTAATTTTTATTATACAACGGTTTATATACAGGGTGTCCCGAAAAAACCGATACCCAAATTTCAATGGCTGTAATTCAAAAATTATTAAATTTAAAAAAAATTTGAAAATCACAATTTGTTAAACATTTTTTACATCTCTGTACAAAATTTTAGATGAATATATTCAACCGTTTTCATTATGCAGTATTTTTAGTGAACGATATCAAAAGCCTGTGTGCGCACTTTTTAACTTCGAATTTTAGTATATTAAAACAATTTTTTAATAACTTTCAACAGTTTATTAAAAAACCGTTATTATAACAATAAAATGCGTTTATTAATATGCAACCGAAAAAAAAACATTCAAACTGTTCCTCCTATTAATAGTTTCAGTCGATCTGATGGGCCATTCATTACGATGATTCAGGGCGATAATGCGTATTGCCGAATAGCTCATTTAGTTTTTCCTTACAGCAACAGTTTTGAACCCGTCATGAACCAACCATGTTCGATTGATTCTGTTTCTATGTATTTCTTGAAGTCTTGAAACCATTCTATCATTTATTAGATCAAGGTATCTATCTCCATTTAAATTATTTTTGTAAAAATAAGGACAGACGATACAGCCAAGTCGGCCATTGGTACCTAGTCCAATCCACACACAGACTTTCTCTCACGATATTCTTACGTCAAAGTTGAAAGTAGGAGGTTGGGTTCTTCTGTTAAAATGTGCGAATGTTAAGATAATTTATTTTGCCATTCAAATGAAAAGTGGTTTCATCACCAACCACATTATCATCCACAAACCGGACATTTTTTTTGCTAAAACCAATGCGCAGAATTCAACGCCGAGGAAGATCGGTATTTAGGTGTTTGTTTCGCTCGTACATCTTGTAAGGATGTCACTTCAAATTTAAGGTTACAAATAGGTTGAATGTATATTTAGTAAGGTCACTAAGATGCCAGACTGGAAAACATAAATTCTAACAGAGTTACTCCTAACTTCATGCATTCACATTAGTGATGTTTATCATCACAACAAGCCCAATTGTGAAGCTTAAATGACTTATTTTACTTTAGTTTTCACTGCGGAGTTCAAATTTATAAAATAATTTACTGATTTCTGCATTTTTTAGGGTTAAAATGAGTAATTTTTGTTCATTCTAAATTCCTAACAGAGTTACTAGTCAATCTGAAATGAGTTATTATTCCACTCTGGCTAAGATGTAATCCACTTTTTATTGCAGTGATTTGAAAATTTCTGTAAGTGCTTCTTGAACAATTTGAACTGTGAAATAACAAATAAGTGTTTTACTGAAAGTGCGCAAGCAGGTTTTTGGTATCGGTCACCAAAAATGTAGCTAAAATAAAACCATTGATTCGATTCATGTAATATTTTGTACAGAGATAGAAAAAATGTTGAGACACAAAATTTAATTTTCCAATTTTTTGTAAGTCTACTTGTTTTTGAATTACAGCCATTGAAATTTGGGTGTCGGTTTTTTTGGGACACCCTGTATATCTTTTACGACGGTGTAAATTTATTTACATATAGGCTATTTGCGACGGTTTGCACTACTTTCCAGACTGGATTTTTGTGACATGAATCCGTTAATGTAGTTCACTGTATCCGCTAGTTTGTTGTACTGCACACTTCATGGTCGTTTAATGACCTGGCAGGGGGGGGCACGCCATCTGATATACCTACGTAATTTTAACAGTAAGGGAATTACGTAATCGAAGGCAAAAAGAAAATCTCACTCACAATTCCGACTCTAAAATATTTTTTACTCTCACTCGCAAGTCATCACTTGCACAACCGGAACACTCCCGAAATGTAGGTAAACTATTTCTTGAGAAGATTTTAAATGTTCATCGAGTTGTCAATATATCAAAGATGCGCAGTTCCGCCGTTTATGATTATGAGTCACCAATTTTAATTTTAAATCTAATTTAAGTGCTCATTAGTAGTCTATATATGTGAAAGATACTTATTTTCAGAAATTTTGAGTCGACAATTAATCGGCGACTTGGTACATACTCTTGAACTAGGGCCGGCTGGATAAACTTCAAAGCTTCATGCATCTTTTGCAGACTGGCTCCTATCTACGATGTACCGTCACAGAACAGTAGCATATGATTAGTGAATCAGCGATAGATATCCTGAGGCGTGACTGATTTAGGGAATGTTTTCTAATTATCCAGGCTAACTTTATAAATATTGATCTGGATTTCATAAATATATTGTTACAAAATACAATTGATCAATTATTTAAAGCAGCCTGTTCTGTGGTGGACAGCTGCTGTGGACATCGCGAACTTTATCCCTTTCATCGCGAACTTTACCCCTATCTGAGTTCCGTTTTATGGGAGGCCGGCAAAGAAGGACTGGATTTCTGAAAGGCGGAACAAAATAAATATAAGCTTTGAAGAAAGAAATTGAATGTTCTGAGAACTATTAATTTGATGTATATTAGCATCTCACATTTATTATTAATAGAAGTTTGATAAGTATATCTTATTTTTAAATCTCAACTAATATCCAGTGAATAACAGCTGTACAATATTCTTTTTGGAAATTAGATGTATTCTCTTTTTGAACACCTGCACAAGAAACACACAAAAAAATGTTTGCAGTTTATTTGAGCAAATAAACTTTAATACTGGGTAATATGTAATATTTATTCAGTATTTGATATATTTTGCACTTCAACTCTTTCAACAAGTCGGTTATTTTATATATATATATATATATATATTTCTTCAGAAAAGAAACCACAAGCATGGTTTAGGAGAGAAATTCTCAAATACCATGAAAATTAAATGTTATTTAATGAATTATTCTGACTTCTTAAAGTATAATAATATTCAAAGATAAAAATTCATATCATGATCAATGAAATGTTTCAAATATCTGTTTTTCTTTAAATAATGAGAATATACAATCTGAATTACATGCTTCGTGTGAATTTTGTTTCAGCTTACATATTCTGTTTTTCAAACATAGGTCAGTCTGTCTTCGAACACCAAAGAGTGTAGTTCCGATTGTGCTTTTATCTACAGTGTCTAGTGTCTACATTTATATTCAGGTCAGTTCTATTTATTTAACTTATCATAAACGATATCAATAATATCGTCATTAATAATTATTGGAACATATTTTAATCAGATAGAAGGTACCTAATTAAAAATAATAAAAATGAAGTAGTTTACGTCCCTAAATGAAATTTACCGGCTTTCATTTCAAAAGGTCAAAAATTTGATAGATTTAATTGTTTCAAAATTAACTATTTGTAGACATGTTAATTACTAATGATGTGACAATATGCTTTTAGCATAGAAATACATTATTGATCATATTTGAAATAAAACATATTCTTTTCATGAGAAAATAATATTTTACTAGAAAAATTTATGTTCTGAGTTACGTCATACAGCAAAACATGGTAGTAAACCAGAGTTAAGTTCCAAGTTTGTTTGGTCTAGTAGGAAACTCACTTTATTAGTTTCCTACAAGACCAAAATCGTTTTCTCTAAAAATTAAAGCGGTGACTTTATATTTCGATAACTCTATTTGTTTATGATAACTAAGGCTCGGACATTGGGGCATTTATAAGTTAAATGCCACTAGCGCTCATAATGCTCCAAACGCTATAAACGCCCCAAAATGCTCCATATGTACTCTGTTGATTTTTATTGCGCACCAAGATTGTGTAATGTCAAATAACTGCACTTTTAAGTGTATTTAATGGTTCATAAAGCTTAAACGTGAATGATTGAACTAATTTCACATAGTTATCAACCAGTGATTGCTGAGACTGTTTATTTAGGTAACATTAATAATTCATACATTTATTTCCCCATCCTTCATATTACCAATAATTAGTTCGTATAAATATACTTAAACTAAAAATACATTAAAATGCGAATATGATATTGATAGAGAGATAGTTTCAGTGAAATACCAGGGTATGTGTTTGTGTCCTATTGCCTAAGTACAGTCAAAGAAATTGTATCCGTATTTATTTTTTGATTGTAAACTAATTTCAAATGTTGAAGAGAAATCATATTACAGGTGAAGCTCGTAAAGCTCGGGCAAAAAATATCCGTTCTATAAGGGCCATGTAGCTCTTACAATGACATCTTTAAATTATATGGATTAACAAATATATTCTATGTCTACCATCAATCTAGTCATGCATTGATTAATTTGATTATTTTCACTTAATGAGTTAATGTATTATTGTTCAGTTTTTTAAATGATTTAATTTTGTTACCCTTTTCTTATACATTTTCTTTGATTAGAAAGGTTCTATAAAAATTAAAAAGAGGTGTAACTATTTTAATAGTAACCCTAGATTTTCACGTAATTCATATCTATTTAGTTACAAATATCTTTGTTTTATTTTACATACCTTATTTTTCGTACATTTGTTTGAGTAAGTAAATACTGGGTTGAATATTTTGCAAGGCTTAGTGAAGAAAACAGACTGAAATATTTCCCGAATTGACTCCCTAAGATGTTTCCCGCTATGCTAGTGCCCCTGTTACTTCCATAGAAGTAGAGATTATTCTTTTTATTGAAATATTTGGTCTCAGATAGACGATGAAGGGTCAAAAAAAATGTTAAGGAAGTAATGGTTTTTATCTTGTTAATATGGGTTAACTTTCACATTCTTACAAAACTTCAACAACATGTGATGCTGGAATTTTCTGTAACATTATGGACTCGATATAGATTCCAATTATTATATGTACTGTATACGTTCGTTTTGGTTTCAACATTTATTGTTCTTTTTCTTATGTTTTTCAAGTATTGCACAAAACTTTTGAGCCTTACATATTTACATAATGATTTTTCAAAATGAATTATTTATCGATAAAAATTAAAGATAGTTCTTGTGTATATTTCATCCAAAAACTCTTCAAAAAACAAAACCTCGCTAAAATTCTTACTATGATAAGTAACACGCTTTTTCTTTCGGTGCATGAAACACTCTAAAAAATGCCTCAAATGCACCAATAACTGTCCCCGAATGCACTGATAAGTGCTTCAAATGCTCCGATAAGTGCCCCAAATGCCCCGATAATTGCCCCAAATGCTCTTTTCTATCGCTCCTACTGCACATTTATAGCGCTACAAGTGCTCCTTTTGACCGCTACTACTGCTCTTTTTTAAGTGCCCCAATGTCCTAGCTCTAATGATAACTTTAATGCCAAATTAATGATGACTAACATACCAATTTTGAAGGGAATCAGATTTAGAAACAGTATGAATTTTTTATTTCAACTAAAATGAATATAATATTTTTTTCAATTAAATTATCAATTTATGAAATTATAATAGTTTTCACTGTATCTAGTTTTCTGTATTTTTCACATCATTTTTTTTAGCACAGACTCTACCATTAAATATGAAACCGATTCTGTTTTATGTTTTATCCTAAAAACATTATAAATAAATACAGTTTGAGCCACAAAACGATTCCGCTTTTTCAAATACTTGAAAATCGTTAGCTATAATAAACGAAAAAACTATATCTTGGTCTCTTTTTCTCTGCCTCTTATAGTACTATTAACATTTAGAAACAATTTGAACTGATAGACATAGTTTAAGAACTGGTAAGCAAAGAGTTAGGGTGATTATTTTGTTATAATTCAAACAAATTATGTTTTCAAATTTAAGCGCGATTATAAGAAATATTTGTTGGGTGATTAGTTGTGGTAGTGTTATTCGTTTTTCTTTGTTTGTTTTATCTCTATTTTTTTGTCCACTATATATGTTTAAATGTATTATTATTTTTTATGTGTCTTAGCCTTGCGAGTAATAAAGATATTATAATAGGAATTGCAATGGCATCCAAATTCATAGTCTACATTTGTTTTTAATCTTTATATAGGTTTATACAGATTTTTATATTTATGTAGGCTGCCCTATATAGAATCAAATTGCTTATTAGAGTGGGTCAAAATAGGGGTTTCGGACAAACTTTAGAATCTTCGTAGGGAATAGTTATAATAAGTTGATACGTTTAAAAAGAACATTGCATGCCAATTTCCAGGCCATTCATGGATATTTTTAAGTTGCCCCAAAACATTTGAAATTTTGTACAAAATGATATTTTCCCATTAATTTTGAAATATTCGATTTTTGTTTTCTGTGGAATAGGTAAAATTAGTTGGCAAGTTATGAAAAAACACAACTTGCAAAATTGCAGATTATTATTTGATACTTTTGAGTTGACCCGAGCACTTTTTTTGTTAAATATATTAGTATTAAAAATATTTGGCTTCTAGAGCAAGCATGCTGTTATTGTGATAAGATAGAAGTAATTTAATTCTCAAAATGACTTTGTGAATTGTATTGATTTCATTTTATAAAATCATTTATCAATATTTTCGTATTGCAAAAATTTTGAATTTACTCGGATTTCAGCAATTGGATAATAACCCATGCAATTCGCTTTGTCAACTTTTTTGAGTCACTAAGTGTCCCAAATATTGAAATGTTGGTTTATCAATCAATAATTAATGTTTTTGCTCAATTTCTTGTATATAAATTTCCTTATTATTTTCTTCATTGAGCACCAGACCTCCATAAGTGTGGATCACTAAACTGACTACAGTCACCAGCGGTGCCTAAATTTGAACAATTATTTGGAGGGGTGGGGAAACAGTAAAAATTGTCGTACCTTTCTGATATTCCGACACAAACACCAAAATAAGCTCTTCTCAAGTTATCTTCGTATTCTAATGATAATAAATCAGAGTTTATGAGTTTTTTGGGCAAATGTAGTAAAAATCACCAAAATGTTTCTTTTCTGATATTTAAATCGCTTCGGGGCAACTGTTACTCATGCCATAATTCACTCAAATTTCAGTACGCGTACCTTTGCTTGTCATATCAACTTTATATCACTATGTATTCCATAAGTAATTTCCAAATGTTATTTTTTGGCCCACCCTATTGGGCCTTTAATATTTGCCTACTTTCCTTTGTGGTAGTAGTAGTTATTTGTATGTCAAGATGTTAGGGGTTAT